>JAOEGL010000035.1:0-102500 GCA_034509955.1 Urosaurus nigricauda | reverse complement strand
TTCTCTGTATACTGTTTTTAATTTAAATTACAGTTTTCAACCACAAATTCCTGGAACCAGAAGTGTTTCAGATTCTGGAATATTTGTGTTTATATATATATATATATATATATATGGGAAATCTAAAACCAAAATTAATTTATATTTAATATACAGGTGGTGTAGCCATTATTTTCCTAAATTCCTGGGACCTGAAGTGTTTCAGATTTTGGAATATTTGTCTGTGTGTTATATATACTATATACATGTACATAATGAGACATCTTGGAGATGGGACCCTAAATTTAAACTTGAAAATTCATTTATGTTTTATAGACATCTTATATATGCTTAGCCTGAAGCAAACTTTATACTTAATATTTTGTAATAATATTGTGGATGATGGGAGCAATAATAATAACAACAACAATAATAATGTCCTAGAAAACTATAAATCCCAGGGTTTTCACAGGATAAAGCGGGCGTCAAACTGCTTTAAATTGTGCAGTGTGGATGGGATTTGTAGTTTGCTGCGAGGCACAGTCTGAAAATTACCTCACAAAAGTCACTGAGGCCTAGCAGGCCTCACAACCCACTTTGGCCCTATTTGGACTACATTTCCCATAATCCCTCACCTTTGGCCACCTTTGCTGGGGCTGCTGGGAAACGAAGTCCAAAACAAAGATATTAAGTCAAGCAAACAAATGAGTGAATAAAATAAATGCATTAATACATAAATAAATAATAATAAAAGAGCCCTTTCTCTTTGAAGTCTGTGAGAGAAAAAACGAGGGAGGAGAAGGCCTTCTTTGACCCTCAGGCTCTGAGGCCTAGCAGGCCCTAAGCCTGCCCTCGAGTTTCACTCCTCTCTTAAATGGAATAGAAATAAATAATCTGCGTCCGGAGAGAAGTGACCGGTGGGGTGTCCATTGGGGTCCGGCCGTGGCTCCTCTTCTTCTTCGTCTGGAGAGAAGTGACCGGTGGGGTGTCCAGTGGGGTCCGGCCATGGCTCCTCTTCCTCTTCGTCCGGAGAGAACTGACCGGTGGGGTGTCCAGTGGGGTCCGGCCGTGGCTCCTCTTCCTATTTGTCCGGAGAGAAGTGACCGGTGGTGTGTCCAGCTGAGTTCGGCCATGGCTCCTCTTCTTCTTCGTCCGGAGAGAAGTGACCGGTGGGGCGTCCAGTGGGGTCCGGCCATGGCTCCTCTTCCTCTTCGTCGGGAGAGAAGTGACCGGTGGGGCGTCGAGCTGAGTTCGGCCATGGCTCCTCTTCTTCTTCATCCGGAGAGAAGTGACCGGTGGGGCGTCCAGTGGGGTCCGGCCATGGCTCCTCTTCCTCTTCGTCGGGAGAGAAGTGACCGGTGGGGTGTCCAGCTGAGTTCGGCCATGGCTCCTCTTCTTCTTCGTCCGGAGAGAACTGACCGGTGGGGCGTCCAGTGGGGTCCGGCCATGGTTCCTCTTCTTCTTCGTCCGGACAGAACTGACCGGTGGGGCGTCCAGTGGGGTCCGGCCATGGTTCCTCTTCTTCTTCGTCCGGACAGAACTGACCGGTGGGGCGTCCAGTGGGGTCCGGCCATGGCTCCTCTTCTTCTTCGTCCGGAGAGAACTGAACGGTGGGGCGTCCATTGGGGTCCGGCCATGGCTCCTCTACTTCTTCGTCCGGAGAGAACTGACCAGTGGGGCGTCCAGTGGGGTCCGGCCATGGCTCCTCTTCTTCTTCGTCCGGAGAGAACTGACCAGTGGGGCGTCCAGTGGGGTCCGGCCATGGCTCCTCTTCTTCTTCGTCCGGAGAGAACTGACCGGTGGGGTGTCCATTGGGGTCCAGCCCTGGCTCCTCTTCTTCTTCGTCCGGAGAGAACTGACCGGTGGGGTGTCCAGTGGGGTCCGGCCATGGCTCCTCTTCTTCTTCGTCCGGAGAGAACTGACCGGTGGGGCATCCAGAGGAGTTTGGCCATGGCTCCTCTTCCTCTTCATCCAGAGAGAAGTGACCGGTGGGGCGTCCAGTGGGGTCCGGCCTTGGCTCCTCTTCTTCTTCGTCCGGAGAGAAGTGACCGGTGGTGTGTCCAGTGGAGTTCAGCCATGGCTCCTCTTCTTCTTCGTCCGGAGAGAACTGACCGGTGGGGCGTCCAGTGGGGTCCGGCCATGGCTCCTCTTCCTCTTCATCCGGAGAGAAGTGACCAGTGGGGCGTCCAGCTGAGTTTGGCCATGGCTCCTCTTCTTCTTCATCCGGAGAGAAATGACCGGTGGTGTGTCCATCGGAGTTCGGCCGTGGCTCCTCTTCTTCTTCGTCCGGAGAGAAGTTACCGGTGGGGCGTCCATTGGGGTCCGGCCATAGCTCCTCTTCTACTTCGTCTAGAGAGAAGTGACCGGTGGGGTGTCCAGTGGGGTCTGGCCGTGGCTCCTCTTCTTCTTCATCCGGAGAGAAGTGACCGGTGGGGTGTGTAGCTTTTTTTGGGAATGCATAGATATAGGATGGGGGATACCTGGCTTAACAAGCCTTATAAGTGTGAAAAGGATCTGGGGTTCGAAATTGACCACAAGTTGAACATGAGTCAAGAGTGTGATGCAGCAGCTCAAAAGGCCAATGCGATTCTAGACTAATAGAAGTATTTAAAAGACTGGGGGAAAGTCATAGAATACCTGAGTTCAAAATGGAGGGGAAATAACTCAAATAAGACCTGAAAGAGAGTATACAATTCCAAATTTTATTCCACACAGAAAATATGTATTAAATACAAAGATATATCTATATCTATATATTATACCTATATAATATATATAGGTATATAGAATAAAATAACGTAACAAATCCGGCCATCTAAACTATTATTCTATTGCACGACTGCAATTATGGAAAACAATTTAATATATATATATATATATATAGTAATAAAACTGCCCGCTGTGACCCGCTGCTCTCTCCTCGGTCTCCTTTCGCAGGCGTTCGCCGTTATCCCCCAAACTTTTTGGCGTGTTTTGTGACGGGCGGAGACCCAGAGAAGAAGAGCGTCCTGACAGCAAATGACAGTGATTGACAGCGAGTGACAGTGAGTGACGGCGAAGGGTGACGATGGTTCCCTTGGAGAGCAACGGAGTCTCATAGAATCATAGGACCATAGAGAGGTCTTTAAGCAGAAGCTGGAGAGCCACCAGTCCCGAGGAGGGCTTCGACGGGGAGTTCCTGCATGTCCGAAGGGGCTTGGCCCGGCTGTGGCCCTTCGCGGGGGTCTCTTCCATCCCTTCCAGACCTCAGCCGCTCTTGGGCCGCCCTCCAGGACCCTGACCCCTTCCCGGACGGGGGGCACCCCTTCTCCCCTCCTCGACCCCGGGACCCCCCTCCCTCCGCCCCGCGCCGGACCCTGCGCCCCAGAAGTGAGCTTTCTAGATTGGCAGGAAAGTGTGACATGAAGTTGCCTTTTCCTTAATGCTTAGCAGCTGCACCACAGCCTTTAGATGGAGCTGCGCTGTTCCGCAGTTTTTAAAAAAGAAGCTGGGAAAACCAGCACCTTTTTAAAGGCGCTTCTTCTCCCCTAAAACGCAAAAAAAGCGTTTTCATGGCACACTTTCCCTTTTTCTCATCTAAAGGCTAGAGTTTCATGCAGCCATGAACACACTTCTTTTTGCCAATCTAGAAGGTCGAAAGTCTTCAGGTCCATCCGGTCCATCAGGGCTCGGACAATCTCCAGGATTTCCCTGCCGAGAAGAGAGAGCCAGGGTCATCTCTCTGGACATTGTCCCTTATATAAAATAAAATTAGCATGAAAATAATAAAAATAAAATACATAATATATAATTAACAAATAAATAAATTATAAAATAAATTATAACAGATAATAAATAATAATTGCAAATGTAGCAATAAATAATAAATAATAAAATAAAAAGAATAGTAAATAATAAAAAACAGTAATAATAAATATATCACAAATAAATAAATAAATAATGAATACATAGCAAATAAATATAAGCAAATTGAAAAAAAGAAATAAAAATAAGAAAGAAAATAATAAAAATAAAATGATGCATAATGTTGTTGGAATCCTGCCTCAATCCAGGGGGAGAGGCGGGAAATATAAATAAATATTAATAATAATAATAATAATAATAATCAATAAATAAAAACATTAAATAAATAAATAATACAAATAATGATACAAATAATAACAAATAAAATTAACAATGAATAATAATAGCAAATAATAAATGAATAAATAAATAATAAATAAGCAAAAAATGATAATAAATAAAAACAAATAATAAATAAATAAATAAATAATATAAAATATAAAATATAAAATGATATTAAATAATAAATAATTAAATAATAAGTAATAATAAATTTTAATATAAAATGATAGTAAATAATAAATAAATAATAAGTAATAATAAATAAATAATAATATAAAATGAAAATAATAAACAATGAAATAGTAAGTAATAATAAATAAATAAAAATATAAAATGATAGTAAATAATAAATAATTAAATAATAACTAATGATAATGAATAATAATGGATAAATAATAATACATAATAAATTAAAATTAAAAAATAAGCAGAAAATAAGCAAAACAGCCCTCCAGAGCAACAACGTCCTCCCCAAACTTAACTGGAGGCTGTGACAGTGTGACTCCACAGCCGTAGGGAAACTTGAACCCCGGCCAGGCATTAAGCTGTGGACATTGCGAGCCCGGTCGAGCGGCCGGAAGACACGCTTACTTTTGGGAGATGTAGTTCGCCTCCCCTTCCTTCCGGTTGCGCAACTCCACCAGGAGGGCGTTGCCGAGCGTGTTCTGGAGGAACGGGAGCCAGCGCCGGATCTTCCTGACGTTTTTGTGCCGCTTAATAATGACCTCAATGGCCTTCAGGGCCTTCGCCTGGAGACGGAGGGAGAGATGGTGACGCCGGGCTTCGGACGGAGGACCCACAAAGACCGCCGTCCGGCCGCCAGGGTCCCTTCCTCACCTGGAACAGGGAATCGCGCCGGTTCGCCACGGAGATGAAGGAATGCAACGCAGTGTCCAGGTTGCCTTTTGGTGACAAGGCGACAGCATATATGAGGTTGGCGCAGTCCCTGCAAACGAGAGAAAAGGCAAGTCGCATCCTCCTCCTCCTCCTCGCCGGGATGGCGGGCGACGGGGGAGAATTCGTGGGGGAATACGACAAAGACTCACTTGTTTCCGGTGTCCAAGTAGTGCGCCAACACCATTTTGAAATGGCGCCGCGCCAGGATGTCCGCCATCTCCGTGGCCAAGTCCAGGTCGAGGTACTCCATAACTTGGCAAACGCTGTGCAGGTACCGCAGTCCCTATGAAAGGAGAAGGGAAAGGGACAGAAAAAGGGAGAAATGAGGCAATGGCCATTATTTGCTTTATGTGAGAAGCCTTGAAAAAGCGCAGTTCCTTACGGAGGCAGAGCGAAGATTCGCCTCGAAAACGGCGTGCTTTTGTGCAATGGCCTCATCGTCGCCATCTCCTGGCTCACTCTCCACATCCTCCAAGTCTTCCTATTGATAAACGGAAGAGAAAGAGTGAAACACATCAATATTATTTACGATTTCTTTATGGTATTTACACCCCGCTGCAGGAAGGGACAAGATGGCCGCACTCTGAGTCAGCAGAAAACCTCCCATTCCTTACCAAGAAACGGCTATCCGGACCCAGATCCGAGGCCAGGGTCTGCGTCACGGTGTCCTGTGTACCAGCGGCGGCTTCTGGCACAATGTCTACTGTATCTGAAAGGAGGGTCTGGACGTCGATGTCCTTTGTAGGAGACTCTGGATCCAGCTTCGGCGCTCTGAAATAATGGAGGCGCAAAAAGGGACCATCCCTCCTGTCCCCCGACACGGCCCAACGCAACAAGGGCGTCCTTACGCGCCACGCTTTGCGTCCCCGAGAAATGGCTCCCGGGTGCACAAGGCGATACGCAAGTGGGAAAATTACCTTTGCGGGGCCTGGTCTCCGAATACTAACACGAAAGGCTCCCGCGGCTCCTTCCCGCGTTTCTACAAAGACAAAAAGGAGAGTCAATTGGGACATCCGTCCTCCGTCAGAAGAGCGGAAGCAGGGAGGGCACCCCGAACGTATGCGCCACCTCCTCGCTTTCCAGGACGCTTCACGTACCTCCGGCGGTGGCGCTTCCTTCACAAGGATTCGCCTGAGTCCTGGGATCCTGAAATAATGGGGCAGGAAAAACAAATATTATCATTATTCCTTCCCTCTTTCCTTCCCGGCATCGTTTCATCTTTTCCAAGGAGTCCTTCCTTCTTTCTTGTGATGCGTCTGAAGCATGACTTTGGCCATCTTGGCTCCTTCCAGGGAGGCTTCCGGCTTCATCTGCTCCGGACCCATTGCTTCGTCCGTGGAGCCCTGAGCCCCAAATAATCTCAAATCAACGGCTTTTTCTCCTGTCCTTCTTCCCCGTCCATCTCTCACATCCATCCTTAGCAATAATAACAGGGATTTGCAGTGTCTTGAATGAGCCTGACTTTTCTGCCTCGGTTGCGTATCTTTGCATTGTAGGGTCTTCTCCAATATTTGCTATCTATCTATCAATCGTCTCTTTACGTATCCACTATCTCTCTGCCTTTTATACATCCATCTCTGTCTATCTTTGGTCCTCTCCTCCCAACCCAGAGTCACACAGTATGTGTGTGGATATATGTACGTATAAAAGCCTATGACTTCCCAAAAAATAGGGGCTTACACTGGTTCTTCCTCCTTCATTCCTTCCTCCTTCTCTTCCTCCTCCTCTTCCTCCTTCTCTTCCTCCTCCTCTTCCTCTTCCTCTTCCTCCTTCTCTTCCTCCAAGACGCCATCTTCGAAATCCTACAAATAAAATTGGATTCAGGCGTGAGAAGAAGCTCCAAGAGATATTTCCTGATCTTTTTATTTCTCTTTCTTATTTCATTATAAAGAAGACTCCCTAAAGAGAAACAAAACGAACCGTCGTATCGTATTTATTCCCAAATGAACGTATCAGGCTATATATATATAATATATAGATACATAAACCATGGCATGTAAATATTTATTTTCCTACCGAGCTTTTCTGTGTCTCTTCCGCTTGAAAGGCTGATGATGGACCTTCCTCCGCATCCATCGCCTTCTCAGTTTCCGGGAGTCTGCAGCAGGGCAGGAAAAGGGGAGGATTAGTATTATTATTATCATTATTATTATTATCATTATTATTATCATCATTATTATTATGACAAGCCCCATAGCTTGAAAAACCCCATAAAAGGCTACCGATGCCGGCTATGAAAGCCTCCCACTCGCTTCCCACAAAATGGGTCTCTGACCTGACCGTTGGCTCTGGTTCTCCGTCGGTCACTTTTGGGCATCTTCGGCAAGGTATGATCCTTCTGGCCACTTTCCTGCACCTGCGGCCGCAGGAAATGACCCATCGCTTGACCTCTCCTCCGATCGCTCTCAGTCCAGGCATCGTGGCTCCGAAATACACACCGATGCGGACGCGAAGGGCAGGGTCCGGCCAGCAACTGCCACAGAATCTCACCCGGGTTCTAGAGAGGGTTCTAGAAGGCAGAGAGGAATGGAACTTTGACAGGCCTGAAGGCTGGATGATTGACAGGTGAGGAGGTTGATTGACAGAGGCTGCGTTCACACACACTGTATATGCACTCGGTGTGTAGGTGTGTATTCTATCTGTGTATATTCCTCTTTGTGGTTTCTGCAAATCATACAAATGGGTTCTGCTGCGCCTGCGCAGTTGAATTCGGAACCTTCTGGAATCACTGGGCAAAGTAGAGCTTGCAACTTTTTGGCGGTAGCTCCGCACCTCCTCCATATAAGCCCAGTTCCCGCTCTTTTCCCCAGCAGTTCCTTCTTTTCTGCCGTGTTGGCTGTTCGAGGAACTGTGCTTGGAATCTCTGTTGGGTTGTCTCATATCGGTTTCTGATCTTCGGCTTGCTTTCTTTGACCATTCTTCTCGTACTCCGTCTTGGCTCCTGTTCTGACCGTTCGGCTAGCTTGACCTCGTTTTGGATTTCGGATTGGATTTGATGTCTCTGGCTCCGTTTAAGAACTGTGTTGTTTGTGGGACCAAAGTCCCTCGGACGGACCCGGACAAGAAGTGCTTGATCTGCTTGGGAGAGACCCACGATGTCCAGAGCTGTTCTCTTTGCAGATCTCTGACTCCCCAGGTGAGAAAGAACCGAGCTTCCAGGCTAGAGTCCTTCCTTCTCAACAAGGCTTTAGCTCCACAGGAGATCCTTCCTTAGACCTTGAAGTCGGCCTCGAGGATGTCAAGTGAGTCTACAGCTAAGTCCCCTGAGGCCACTGTTTCTCCTACCAGTCCAATCTCTTCATCTCCCCAAGAGAAGGAGGCCCCTCCAGTGGAAAATCGGGTGATTTGGTTAGGTCCAGGTCCTCCAAAAAGGACAGAAAGGACAAGCCCAAATGATGAGGAAGAAGGGGAAACCTTCTCAAGGCTCTGCAGATGGCGCTTCTTCCCAGGCTGAGACGATCACGAAGGCCACTGCTAAGAGGAAGCATTCCTGGGGACGAATCCCCCCATAACAAAGCCCGCTCTGACTCCAACGAGGGATCCCATGTTTGCCGGAAGAGTTCGAGCCCCAAAGAGACTCCTGCTTTGTTTGTTGTTGAAAGGCAAGGTGTCATATTGGGCTGATCTAGACTGGCAAAAGGGGGTGTTTTCATGCGTGCATGAAAGAGTAGCCTTTTGATGACCCACACTGAAAGTCTGGCATGAACGCACTTCTTTTGCATTTTAGTGGGAGGAAAGCAGCTTTAAAAAGGAGCTGTTTTTCCCAGCTTCTTTTTAAAAAGGGTGTAACAGCGCAGCTGTGTCTAAATGCTGCAGTGCAACTGTGCAGTTTTTTAAAGCTCCCAAACCCTAGCTCCAGCCCTAATCCTAGACATGTGCAGTAGGGACTCTGGGATGCTGTAACTGTTATCCAACTGCACATAAAATGTCAATTCATTCATAAAATAAAGAAGTTTATTCATAAACTTAAATTGTAACAGATTTAATTATTTTTAAGGGGGGCAGGGATGCAGTTTGTTTTATTCATGTAATAGTATTTTAATGTGTAAGCTGTCTTGATTCATCTCAAAGGGGTCGGTATAAATTATTATTATTACGCGAAACCACAATGGTAATTTGACAGATCTTCTTAACTGCACAGTTCGTGTGTGATTTATCTGCGCAACTGCACAGTTTGCAGCTGGCAATACAATTGCCTGTATGATGTCCCGGTGCAACTGCGCAGTTCGCAGCTGGCAACAACAAAAAATATATTAAAGGTTCAGTGCAGCCAAAAGCCCCATTCATTGCCACCCGTGCAGCTACTCCGCCTGTGTTTCTAGCATCCTGACAGCTTCCAATGTAGTTGCTGAGCAACAGAAAAGATTTCAGATAAGTCCTTCCCACTCCTGCTCAGGAAAAGGCAACTTCATGTCGCCCTTTCCTGCCAATCTAGAAAGCCCCATTGTCTATTTAATTAAGGATCCATTGTCTGCTGGGAAACCCTCTCCCCCTGGATGATTTTCATTTGCATTTGCTGGGTCTTGATTTGGGTGTTTTTCTAGACTGGTAGCCAAACTTTAAGGGTTTCTTCTTTCAATGGGTTTATGGGTTTCAGTGGCATCCCTGTGCCTTCTGACCTGATAGTTGTTGGCACAGTCAGTCTTTTCAAACATCATTTTAAACCTAGGATGGTTTCTCAAGCATTTTGCTGCTGCTGATTTTTCTAGCTGACCCAGTCTGTAGCATCTCTCGTGTTTCTTGATTCATGTTTGAGCACTGCATTTGGTGGTTCCTATGCAGACTTGTTCATGGCTGCACGGTACACGGTAAACTCCTGCGGCCATGAGAGGGTCTCTCATGTCCTTCGCTGAGGGCAGCATTTGATGGATTTTCTTGGTCGGTTTGTAGATTGTTTGGAGATTGTGTTTCCTCAGCAGTTTCCCTCTTCTGTTTCCTGTTGAGAAAGAAAGGAAGTTGCAATCCAAAAAACAGAAGAGCATCTTGCTTGGTGGAAAAAGCATCTTGTTCGGTGGGAAGTCAGTTGGGAGTAATGATGAGTACTTTCATCTGTCCAGCCAGAATTCGGGATTAATCCCAGCAATGACTACAGACATTATGGTGTATTGCACAATGACATCACTGTACTTAGGTCTCTGTGAGCTACTCCCCAAAAAATGACCTTGTAAAACAGTGCAACAGCTGCCACAGGGCCACCTCCATGTTGCTGGAGAGTAAGGGGATGAGTGGGAAGACACCCAGCTATTTTCATGTAGCTGGACACACCGTGACAGGCATCTGCAGAGACCTCCAGGAGTCCTTGTGAGCTCTCAGTAGGTGATGTGCTTTTCAAGTCACCAGTCACTCTGGAGCCCTCTCTTTTTGGTGCCAGGCAACTATTTGCATGTATGTCCCATTGTACCACCTGGTACACCCACTGGATTACAGAGATTGAGAAATTTGTGGAAGAAAAGATTAACAATATCCACAAGTCATGATGGCCACCTCACAATGTTTGTATCTGAGGCAACGTGTAAAAGAGATGTCAGTTTTTGCACTTTTCATCCTCACACGCAAGGAGTCCACTGTGGAAGAAGATGAAGAACTCTGTGCAGTATTCTCTCAATAGTCACCATTTGAGAAGTCTTTGGAGAATTATTCTATGTTGAATTGAGACATATTTTTTTCTGCACAAAACCCACACGTTTTTTTTCCAGAAAGAGTGTTTTCTGTGCAAAACAGGCAATCTCATGCACAGGAAATACTATCTGGGGAGTGTAAGTAAAATATTCTTTGCTAGTCAAAAGATTTTAAAAACATGTCAAAAATGCTGTATTTCTTTTTTAAAAAAATGTGTCTCCTCCATTTTAAAAAAATAATCTTAAAAGTAAATGAAAATAAAATTCATTTTGTAATCAAAAGTGTTGTCTTCACTTCATGATGATGTTTTGTGACCCTTATCATAACTTCCTTCTGTTCCTGTATTTATGAAGAATGCAAATTTTTGCACAATTGTCCCTTGATATATTTTTGTACAAGACTTAGCTATGCATAATAGAAAATAAAGTTGTACATATCTTAATAAAAAAGCTAAACATAACCTAAACTGTATAGAATAAAAAGTAACACCACAAAATTTTCTTTTTCTAATTGTTTCTCCTCATTATCATCATTCTTTGCTCTAGTACATTATTTCCCCCAAATTCTCAGCTCCTTTATTGAAAAGCTAAAGCGGGAATACTACTGTACATCTTTTTTATTTCCCTGATTTTAATTCTCTAAAAGATTCTGGCTTTACCACCAATTTGCCTCCCAGTATTGTAGAATCCTTTGCAGTTTTTCTCCTCTTTTAGCCATATTTTTATTTTTAAGAATAAATAAATGTCTGTCTGTCCAACTCTCTGAATTAGTTCACTTTCTGCATCCACTCTTCCATTGTTGGGACCCTTTCTGATTTCCAATTTTTGGCTACCAAGATTCTGGCTGCTCTTACTACGTATAACAATATCCGACAATGCTTTTTTCCATCTTCCACTTTCAGCACTGAAGTCATATTTAGTAGGTACAATTTTGGGTTCATTGGGTATTTTATTTTAAATATGTCCTGGATTATAGCATGTATTTCCATCCAGAATTCTTGAATCTTTGGACACTTCCACCACATGTGGAACAAGGAGCCATTTTCGCATCTCCAACAGTTGCTTTCTGGTAATTTGTAAATTTTCTTTAGTTTTAAAGGAGTGTAGTGCCATCCAGTCATTATTTTGAGATGGTTTTCCTTTAAATCCTGTGCCACCGTGAATTTGTTTACCTTTAACATGTTTTTTCCAATCTCTGGATCTGTGATCACACATAGATCAAACTTGCAATTGTGATGAACAGTGCAATGACATTTTTTTTAATTTTTATTATTAGAACAAAAACAACACCCTAATACAAACACATATAATCTCACAAAAATTCATATACATACATCCCATTATCTACATATTGTATATTCATCCTTATATATAATCATATTTACTAATCATTCGTTACAGAGCATTTGTTACTTCCTTGGGCTATTCCATATATGAGTTATTTCTTTTCTAATTATTACTTATTTTGTATACCTGTTATTCTCTTTACTTTCCAATGATGCCCCCTTGTCGTGGGGGAGAGGCTTGCGTACCCTAATGAAGCTGTGAGCTATGCTGGAGGTGGCACAAATAGCCACTGGTAGGGTCTCCCATGCCAGACAGGTCACAACCGAAGGGCAGACTAAGAGCGTCAAAGGGCAGGATGGGCTCTTTAGCCTTATGGCAACCATCCTAGAAGAAGGAAAACTCCAGTCCCAAACCCGGGCAGATGGTGCTCGTCTAACCCTGGAAGGTAAACCATCTAAGAGAAGGCAACTCTAATCAAACCTACAACCTGAGGATCTCGCTGCCACCGTCCTTGCTTGCTTGGCCCAGCAGACGAACCTCTGGTTTAAAGGGTGAGGCCAGTTCTGTGCACGCTGCGCTTCACCAGAAAAATCCATTGCACAGGCTCGAAGGATACATCCGATCCGATCCCCCCCCCCCAAAAAGTCCTGTAGCGATAGGTGAGGGACGAAACGGCAGGTGAAAGAAGCACTGGAAGCAGCAGACCCAACCCTGCATGCAGGCACTTCAGGACATTGGTCGCTCGAGACTGACCGGGAGATGACAGTCTTGTTCGGCAGCATCCTGAATGACCAAGCAGCCTTTTCAGGAGAGCACTGCTTCCTCCATACGGAGAGAGGCCTAGAAAAGGTGGCCTAAAGAAAGCTCATCTCCATCCACCCAGTTGGCGAGCCGCGGTCAACGGGCATCTTCTGATGCGGTCAAACAAAAACAAAGGTAGAAAGGCACGCACCGGCCTCCAAAGGTGCAAACAGACTGACGCTTGCATGCTGGAACATCAGAACCATGCAAGATTCTGCAGACAGTGGACGTCCTGAGCGTCGTTCTGCTCTAATAGCCCATGAACTATCACGACTTAATATAGACATCGCTGCTCTTAGTGAAGTTCGTCTCCATGAGGAAGGCAGCCTTAAAGAACACGGTGCCGGCTATACACTCTACTGGTCTGGCAAACCAAAAACTGAAAAACATCTTTCAGGAGTAGGCTTTATGATTAAAAACTCCATTGCCTCCAAACTGGAAACCCTGCCAACAGGTCACTCTGATCGCATTATCTCCTTACGCCTCCCACATGTTGTGCTCTTTAGTATATATGCCCCAACTATGCAAGCTGACCCTGTGGAGAAAAACAAATTCTACTCAGACCTACGCCATCTCATACAAAAAGTCCCTGCAGAAGATAAAATCATTATCCTTGGTGACTTCAATGCCAGAGTAGGTAAGAACTTCGAAGCCTGGAAAGGTGTTCTAGGCAAGCATGGAGTTGGAAACTGTAATGATAACGGATGCCTCCTGCTAGAATTTTGTGCAGAACAGCAACTGACTATTACAAACACTATCTTTCAGCAGAAAGATAGTTTGAAGACAACCTGGATGCATCCCCGATCCAAACACTGGCACCTCACTGACTATGTTCTGGTGCGCCAGAGAGACATTCGCGATGTCCGTCATACTCGAGTGATGCCCAGTGCAGAATGTCAAACAGACCATCGCCTTGTAAAATGCAAACTAAATCTTCATCTTAAGCTCAAACCTAAGAGGGGTGGCATCTTAAAGAGGAGACTCCAAGTCAACAATCTTCAACAAGCTGCCATGAGAGATAACTTCCAGGCAAATCTGCAATCAAAACTTGAAGAGCATCCTTTAGATTCTTCTCCTCCAGTGCTTTGGCAACATATCAAAAACAGTATCCTGCAGTCTGCGGAAGAATCTCTCGGGTTCTCTCGCAAGAAAAACAATCAAGAGATCCAGGAGCTGTTAGCAAAGAAGAGAACTGCTCATCAAGCACACCTCGCTCAGCCATCTTGCCATGTAACAAAAGCAGCCTTCCATCTCGCATGCAGTAAACTCCAACAAAAACTCAGAGACATTCAGAACAAGTGGTGGATCAATTTAGCAGAAAAGACACAACTTTGTGCAGATCTGGGCGATTCCAGAGGATTCTACGAAGCTCTTAAAGCAGTGTTTGGACCAACTTACCAGGTCCAAAGCTCCTTATATAGTACGGATGGTCAAACACTAATCACTGACAAAGCCTTCATCCTGAATCGATGGGCTGAACATTTCCAAAATCTCTTCAGTGCCAACCGAGAAGTCCAAGGCTCAGCTATTCAACATATGATACAACAACCGATGAAATATGAACTGGACGTGGCTCCCACTTTGGAAGAAACCATTAAGGCCATACAGCAGATGAAAAACGGCAAGGCAGTCGGGATTGATGGAATCCCACCAGAAGCTTGGAAACACGGAGGTCATGTACTCCATGCCAAATTCCATGAGCTCCTTGTGAGTTGCTGGGAAAAGGTGAACTGCCATCAGATCTCTGAGATGCAGTTATCATCACCCTGTATAAGAAAAAAGGAACAAAATCTGATTGCTCAAACTATTGAGGTATAACACTGTTCTCCATTGCTGGAAAAATCCTTGCAAGGATACTCCTGAATAGATTAGTTCCTGCTATTGCAGAAGAACTTCTCCCTGAAAGTCAGTGTGGCTTCAGAGCTAATAGGAGCACTACAGATATGGTATTTGCTCTTAGACAACTGCAAGAGAAATGCAGAGAGCAAAACAAAGGACTCTATATAACATTTGTCGACCTTACCAAAGCCTTTGACACTGTGAGTAGAAAAGGACTGTGGCAGATCCTGGAACGACTAGGATGTCCCCCCAAATTCCTCAAAATGATCATCTTGCTACATGAGGGCCAGCAAGGACAAGTCAGATATGGCGATGCTCTCTCAGAGCCCTTTCTAATAACTAATGGTGTGAAACAAGGCTGTGTTCTCGCTCCAACTCTATTTACAATCTTCTTCAGCATGATGCTCCAAAGGGCTACAGCAGATCTTGAAGAAAAAGACGGCATCTATATACGTTACCGTACTGATGGTAGCTTGTTTAACTTAAGCCGTCTGAAGGCTCGCACAAAGACTCTAAACTATCTAGTACATGAGCTGCTTTTCGCTGACGATGCTGCCCTTGTTGCCCATACAGAAGCAGCTCTGCAGCACCTAACATCCTGCTTTGCAACAGCTGCAGAGCTGTTTGGGCTGGAAGTCAGCCTGAAGAAAACAGAAGTCCTCTACCAGCCTGCACCACAGGAAGAGCACTATCACCCCCATGTCACCATCGGCAAATCTGTACTTTAGTCCGTACAGGAGTTCACCTACCTGGGAAGTATCATCTCCTCAGATGCCAAGATTGACAAAGAGATAGATCACAGATTAGCAAAGGCATATAGTGCATTCGGAAGGCTTCACAAAAGAGTCTGGAGTAACAAACATCTGAGGCAAAGCACCAAAATCAGTGTGTACAGAGCCATTGTACTGTCCATTCTCCTCTATGGGTCTGAATCATGGGTCACCTATCGCCAACATCTACGACTCCTTGAACGCTTTCATTAGCGCTGTCTACGCACAATCCTAAACATACACTGGACTGACTATGTGACGAATGTTGCTGTCCTGGAGCAAGCAGGGATCACCAGCATTGAGGCCATGCTACTTAAAACACAGCTGCGCTGGGCAGGGCATGTTTCCAGGATGGAGGACCACCGCCTCCCCAAAATAGTACTCTACGGTGAACTCGCCATGGGTCAGCGAAAGAGGGGCGCCCCAAAGAAGAGATACAAGGACTCCCTGAAACAACATCTCAAGCTTGGCCAAATTGATCACCAACAATGGTCTGCCCTGGCCTCACATCGGGAGGCATGGAGACGCACTATCCACAATGCTGCAGCCTCTTTTGAGAACTCACGCCGAACGAGTCTCGAAGAGAAACGACAACGCAGAAAGAACCACAACTTGGAAACATCACCCAAGGAGACTTTCTGCTGTGCTTTCTGTAACCGGACTTGCTTATCTCGGATCGGCCTTTTTAGTCATCAACGCACTTGTAGTAAGCGTGGGATAAGTCCTTCCTGAATCTTTGTTAGCGAAGAAAAGCCAGAGAGAATATTTGAGTATATGTTTTATCATTATTATTTAGGAGGGTTATTGGTCTATAATTACAACAACTGTGGAGAAGTACATAGGAATGAACTGAAAGTAAGAGTGAGAATATTTTGACTTCATCTTGCATTTGTTACTGAGTTACAAGGACTTGAGGTGCGTTTATTTGTGAACGCCTGCAAAAGCTTATTAGAGCAATAAACGCCTACAAACGCCTATTAGAGCAACAAACTGATGTTTTCTTTTCAGTCTTTTTTCCAGTTTCTTTCATAGAATCATAGAGTTGGAAGAGACCCCAAGAAAGGCCCTCCAGTCCAACCCCCTGCCATGCAGGAACTCCCAATCAAAGCATCCCCGACAGATGGCCATCCAGCCTCTGCTTAAAGACCTCCAAGGACAGAGATTCCACCACGCTCCGAGGGAGTGTGTTCCACTGTCGAACAGCCCTTACTGTCAGGAAGTTCCTCCTAATGTTGAGGTGAAATCTCTTTTCCTGTAGCTTGCATCCATTATTCCGGGTCCTGTTCTCTGGAGCAGCAGCAAAAAAGCTTGCTCTCTCCTCAATGTGACATCCCTTCAAATATTTAAACAGAGATATTGTATCACCTCTTAACCTTCTCTTCTCCAGGCTAAACATCCCAAGCTCCCTAAGGCTTTCCTCATAGGGCATGGTTTCCAGACCCTTCACCACTTTAATTGCCCTCTTTTGGACATGCTCGTTTCTCCACATCCTTTTTGAATTGTGGTGCCCAGAACTGAACACAGTATTCCATGTGAGGCCTGACCAAAGCAGAATAGAGTGGCAATATTACGTCCCTTGATCTAGACACTATACTTCTATTGTTGCAGCCTAAAATTGCATTGGCTTTTTTAGCTGCCACATCACACTGTTGACTCATGTTCAACTTGTGGTCTACTTGGACTCCTAAATCCCTTTCATATGTAGTCTCGTTCAGCCAGGTGTCCCCCATCCTATATCTGTGTATTTCATTTTTCCGCCCTAAGTGCACAACCTTACATTTCTTCTTCGTGGTCTCTGCGAATCATGCAAATGGGTTCTTCTGCGCATGCGCAGTGCAGCTCGGAAACTTCTTGAATCACTAAGCAGATCTTGAATTGCAACTTTTTGGCGGTAGCTCCGCCCATCCCTATATAAGTCCCATTCCCGCTCTTTTCCCTCAGTTCCTTTCTTCCCGCCACGTTAGCAGCAGTTAGGAACTTCGTTAGTGAATCGGCTTTCTGTTTTGGACTACCGACCGCTTTTTGACCATTCTCTCGGACAGCGTTATTGATTCCTTGTCTTCGACCGTCGGACTGTTTGACTACTCTTTGGACCGCGGCCCAGACTGCGTTCCCACCACAGAGTTTCGAGATGGCACCCCCCCTTCAAGGGCTGCTACACTTGCGGGGTCAAAATCCCCGAGAAGGACACGCACACTACGCGCCTCTTGTGTTTTGGCGAGGCCCATAACGCGAGGTCCTGCCCGCAGTGCCAACTTATGACTCTGCAAGCACGGAAAAAACGTGCAGCGAGGCTCCAAGCAACATTTTTCTCTCAGGCACTTCAGCTGCATGGGGTTTTGCCTTTGACTTCCAAGCCATCTTCGACGATTAAACCTACTTTGAAGTCAGCTTCTAAACCCTCTTCTATGGGCAAATCCTTGGCTCATAAGACACCGGTGTCTGGTGCCACTCCCTCCTCTGCGACGATAATGCGCACTCCGGTGTCAGGGGACCAGGCCTCCCAGGATGGGAAGGATCGGGGCGCCTCCCACCGAGAGCCCTCAGGCTTGGTTTAACCCGAAAAAAACCCCAGGCCAGAGGGAGAGCGTCAAAAGAAGCACTCCAAGCCTTCTAAGCGGAAACACTCAGAGGCTAAAGAATCCAAGACCCGGCACCATGAATCCAAGAAGCCACGAAGGGATACTCCGGCATCGGATGAGCTGGCAAAAGCCTCAACTGTGGCGTCCCCGGTCCCAAGACGGGCCTCTTCGGTCCCGGCGGATGTCGGTGTGAGAAAAATGAGCGAATGTGAGCAAGAGTGGCACTTTCTGACAGTTGCTGACTGAACCAAAATGGAGAACTGTAATGCATGATGTTGGGGGGAAACCTAGCAAACAGAAAAGCAACCTGATAGAAGCAAGAATTCCACAGGCAATGATCCTTGGTGTGTCCGAAGATCGGGACACAGCTGTCTGCTTATCGAAAAGGAACAGAACATTCTAGCAAGAACTTGGACAGAAGGCCTTGTCAGGAACAGATAAGGCGGGACAGTACATACGTAAAGAACCGGAAGGTGTTGACAAGACCGAGAAAGGTCAAAAGAACAAGTGTGGACTAAAGCCAAAAGGAGGTGGTCTGAAGAAGCTTAAAAGGCAAGGCTTTTCCTGACAGAGGTGTGCTCCTGCTCATGGCAACAGGTTCACCCAGGCGTCGTGACAAGGTTGGCCATCTTGTCAGCGAAGTGCCACAGGATGTATGGGTATCAGTATGTATGTGTGTGAGAGAGAGCTCTCTTGATGCTTGGATTTCTGTATGTCTGGATTCTAAAATAAATGTTACATGCATAGTGATTTTAACCAAATTTGGTGTCTCAAGTGTCTGTTTCAGCATGGCTTTGGGGTAGGTCTTTTGAAAGAGGGAATTTACATTTATACACTCTCAGGAAACAAAGAACTGCCCTACAAAATCTGGGCATAACAGATTGGTGTCAGAAGTGGGATCCTAGAGTGTCAATGTAATTCTTTCTAAGAACCCCCATGGTTATGGTGAACAGATTTTGAGATTCAAGGGGACGCCCTTGCTGATGTTGAATTGTTGATTGCTGATGTTGAATTGTTGATTGTTGAATTGCTAACTGTTGGGAAAAAGGCCTGTTTTGCAAAACATTTAGAAGGCAAGTGAAGGTAAGAAGGTATTCCTTAGGGATCTTGCCTGCAGGACTCTTCCAAGAGAAGACAGGTGAAGGTAGAGTAGGGGCTCTTAGGGATCCTGTCTGCAAAAACTCTTGTCAGAGGTTGTGTAGGGTTAAAAGGGGCGGATGTAGGGGATTGGAGTCCGCGTAAGCCTTTTTACTCTTGAGAGGGATATTCAGTGTTAATCTCCCTCGCAGTAATTTGTGTAGGAAGAGAATATAAAAGGGGCGGGTGAAGGAAGGGATCCCGCTACTAGAAACTTTTTATATTCTCGCAGTAAATATGTTTGGAAAGAAAAGCAGAAAGGAGTCAGATGAAGGTCATGCAGACCCTGTTTATGGTAACCCTTTCTGCTCTTTGGAAGGAGAAATTAAGGAAATCTCTCCTGCAGATATCTTGGCAACAGAGAGTAAAGACTGGTGTTTTTATATAAGGAAGTCCCTTTTGAAGGGGAACAGGCAGGAGGAAAGTCCTAAAAGAAAAATTGTGTGATTCATCTGCCCATATATGTTACTCCTGAAACTAAGAAAAATCTGTGCAATTAAGATAAAGCCCCTGAGGTTTGTGAGCGTGTTTCGAGGATTTTGATTTGTTTGAGTTATTGAAAAAGAAAACCCTAATAAGATGAGTTTTTTCAGGAGAATAGGCAAAAAGAAAAAAAGAAAAAAAGGGGGGGGGAGCCCAAGTGAAGTTTAGAATCTCTAATCTAAGGTAATCAGGTTAAGAACAACAGTTTGAATTATAAAGACTTAATAATGTGAAAACCCCTGCTGAAAATAACAGCTATAGCTTAAAAAGTTAAATTGAGAAAGAACAGAAGAGAACTATGTATCCCAAGAAAAGTAATGCTGGTGAACTCCTAAAACATCCTAAAGCAAAAGCTAAGGCTACAGTGAGAGAGTAGAAAATGTCAATAATACGAAGCAAAAATTAGAGTGATGTGAAAATAAGAGAATTTTGGGGAGCAGCTAAGAGAAGAAGGACTTAGGAAGATTACCTATTTAAAAATAAGGCAGAAGTAAAGTTTGGAAAGAATGAGAAAGTCCATAGATGTGAGAGAGAAAAGACTACAGTACGTAAATATAAGAAAGTTTTTGTACGTTGAAAAAGGACAGAGAAGGGAAAATACATGATTAGGCAACATGTGACAGTAAAAAATTTAAGCTGACTCCTGAGAGGAAATTTGAGGAAAAAAAGTACTTGAATGGTTTCAACAAGTGTTAATGGAAACTTTAAAATGCTGTTTGACCCTGCTGGTAAGTCAAAAGATCAGCAGAGAACATTCTAAGAACACGTTGAATAAGAGTCCCCATTTACAATTTTGTTTAACTTTGTCTTTAGGGAAAGTAAATGGGTATTTTTGTGTAATGTGTAAAACGCTGTCTTTTCTTCTTGTTGTTTGTCTCTGTGTATATGTTTTTAACAAATGGTGATATATGTATATATATGTAGTTTTTGTGGAGGTTGTATAGATTTGTATGATGGTGGGAAACTTCATGTTTTTGTTGTTTTTTTGTTGTTTGTTTTTTGTTGTTTGGGTGATATTTAATAAACCAAGGGGTTTGGTTCAACTTGAAACTTGTTAACTTGAAGTTTGGACTCCCAAGTCATGATTTGGTGTTGCGGTCAGTGTTGGACCCTTGTGTTGTGATGGTTATTGTATCTTGATTTGGGAGGGGGATGACTGTGGATATAGCTGGTTGCAGTGTGTGGACTGATTTGGATTAGTGTGAAATGGCTGTGTTGTTTGAGTGTTGTGTGTTGTTGTTGTTTTTTGGATGTATGCGCCAAATAGGATATGCCCTGGATCCTATTTTGGATTGCTGCTCAATGGTGTTTGTCATGTTCTGTTGTGGATTCAGGATGTTGTGGAGTCAGGATGGTTCTGTTGAGTGAATGTGGAGAGCCTCACTTGGTCAGCATGGTCTATCTGGACCACTTTTGGACCGAGAGGGGGAGATTTTTGTTTGTTTGTTTGAATGTACTGTGTTTGTTGTCCCCCCTTTATGTTTTGTTTGTATATTTTCTGTTTGTTGTTGTTTCTGTGTCTTGGAGAGTGTGTTTTGGAACTGAGAGTTATAGCACTCAGACTTAATGTGCTTAGACTTAATGGAAACAGATTTGATGGTTTATAAAAGATTTGTCAGAGGTAAAAAATTTGCATGGGTTACAAAGAACTAGATAGTTAAAATAAATGAGAAGTAGTCCTATGAGAAATCACAGTTATACACCTCATGAGATGGTATTTGGCAACCCGATCAATTTTAAGATTGCCACACATTCAGGAAGAGAGAGAGAGAGAAAAGAAAAATGAGAGACCTAGAATGGTTATAATTTTTAAAAGACAAAGATGGTTTATACAACAAGTTATGAAAATTAATATGGATATTCCTACACAACTGGAAAAGGAAATTATACTAATTGAAATTCAAGTATTGTACCTCCACTTGGGGCAAAAAGAACATGCTCTGAGACCCAAGTGGAAGGGGCTGTATATCATAATAGATCATATATGGCCCACTAGTTATTTGATTTTGTTAAGGTAAAACATGCATATACTGTTATCTTCCATAAGGAAATCTCCAGGCCAAAGTTCAGCTTTCATCAGATGGGTTTATCTGCAAGCAAAGCGTCCATTTGGGAATCATTCCACCAAATGAGACCCCCAAACATGGTGCAAACTGTTTTTATTAACCCACAAAACTTGACTAGCTACCTAATCACTCCTTGGATTCCCTCTTCCCTCCTGAACTTGTGGGCTGTCTCGCCCCCCTTCCGCTGCTCAAACTCAGGCCGAATTCAAAAGGACAGGTTTTTCCTTTAGCTCTATTTGTCACTGTGGCTGAACTGTTCATTATCGATCATTAATGGCAGAGATTACCGATTAATCACCCTAACAATTTTAAAAGGAATTGAGGAATAACATGTTTTGCTTTACTATATATGCTTTTGTTTATAGGATCAAGTTATATCGAATGGACGAATGGGAAGTCTCCCACAGGGAAAGCTGGATGTTATTCCTCCAGGACTTATCACTAATATGATTATATATTTTACAGGATGCTGAATCAATTGGGAAGCCCGGAATCCAGATTCATTCAGATTAGGTTGTGTTAGAGACACAACCCCCCCAGATAATAGAGGAAAGATGCAAATCAAAACTGATTATTTTATACATTTAGATTGGGGGAAACCACATTAGTCACATGATAATTATTATTAAATATTGCTATAACTGTTAAAATCAAAAGAAGAAAAAGTAACTACTTACTGGAAACTTATAATTATGGCCCAGAATCCAAATCCATGCTTGCAAGAAATCAGGCTGAGATGTTAAATTAAAATCCAAATCCATGCTTGCTACAAAATGAGGCTGAATTGTTAAAATTCTAAAGTTGCAGAGCTATTGTTGTTATTGTTTAGTATGCAGAAACATACTAAATAATAATAAGTTAAACACTGAAAAACCTGAATATAGATTCTAAGAGACATCTCAAGACAAAATGAGACTAGAATGCCTTTTTTGCCCATCCCATTGCCAACATAGCAAAACAAAACAGAGAGAGATAAAGTGACTTTCAGCTTTGGAGAAAAATCCAAAACAATTAGAAACAGATAATGAGAAAAAGTTTCTTTTCAAGTGAACTGAGAAGCCTGATTTATGGCTGAGATGGTTTTTGGAACTACCTGTCACTGTGTGCAAGGATATTTTGAGTTAGTGCTGTTAGCTAGAGAAAACATTTTTGTGCTTTTGAATCTGAAATGGACTTGGGCTATGCTTTTTGATTATGGATACAATTTTTGGTCTTGGACACTGTTACTTATTAAAGCCCCTATAAAAGTGAAAAAGCCTTATTAGAATTTTCTTCTGTATTTTTTTTAAATAATATCTCCAACTGAGGTGCTATTCAACAATTTTTGGGACTATTTGATTTTTATTATTATAATTATCGTTATTATTTAAAGAGAGGACAGTGTTCCTGAAATTTTGTGAAAGTTATGGTCCTGATTGCTTTCAACTTTCGCCAGACCTGAAATGCCTGAGAAGTTTTAGTGTGCCAGCTGTTCCAGACCTGAGTTGCATTAAAACCTCAACTTTTCAATTTTGGAAATGGCTGTTTCAATGATGACCCAACTATTTAAAAGTTTTACAAAATGCTTTGCCTATGCTTTGTTCTGGTTATTCTGTCTTTCAATATGATCTTTCATTTGTGATTCTTGTTTATTCTGTTGCTGATGCTATTGAGCTAAACCTTAGTAAAATCGAGTTGTGCTATGTTTGAATTTTATTCTAAAATTGGTATATTCCAAAGTGGTTAAATTCTGCACTCTAATGATAACAAAACAGTTTAAATTATGTGTTTAAACCTAGAAGAAGACAAAATAGTCATAATATTGATTATAATTTGAACATTGGTTTGTTGTTTTTATTTTTGATTCAAAAGTGTCAACATAGTGTTATTTTGTCCATGTATTTGTATTTGTATACATACAGTTCATATATATATACATTAATTATAGAACCATACTTGAAGGACCTGTGTGATACTTTTTGTCTTGTGGCTATTGATCTTTATTATTCTGTTATTCTATTATTCTATTATATATTATATTATTATATTACCTATTATTTGTAACCATTATATTATTCTATTCTATTATTTCAATATATATTATATTATTGTATTAACCATTATTTTATTCTATTCTATCATAATATTGTCATTGATCATTATTCCATTGCTCTATTATTCTATTCTATTATTCTATTATTTTATTATATATTATATTATTGTATTAACCATTATTCTATTCTACCTAATCAACTAATGTAACAAATATATATGACACTTGATTGATTGTATACTCAATCCAGCATCGAGAGGGGGAGTATGTGAGAAAAATGAGCGAATGTGAGCAAAAGTGGCACTTTCGGACAGTTGCTGACTGAACCAAAATGGAGAACTGCAATGCATGATGTTGGGGGGAAACCTAGCAAACAGAAAAGCAACCTGATAGAAGCAAGAATTCCACAGGCAATGATCCTTGGTGTGTCCGAAGATCGGGACACAGCTGTCTGCTTATCGAAAAGGAACAGAACATTCTAGAAAGAACTTGGACAGAAGGCCTTGTCAGGAACAGATAAGGCAGGACAGTACATACGTAAAGAACCGGAAGGTGTTGACAAGACCGAGAAAGGTCAAAAGAACAAGTGTGGACTAAAGCCAAAAGGAGGTGGTCTGAAGAAGCTTAAAAGGCAAGGCTTTTCCAGACAGAGGTGTGCTCCTACCCATGGCAACAGGTTCACCCAGGCGTCGTGACAAGGTTGGCCATCTTGTCAGCGAAGTGCCACACTATGTATGGGTATAGGTATGTATGTGTGTGTGAGAGAGCTCTCTTGATGCTTGGATTTCTATATGTCTGGATTCTAAAATAAATGTTACATGCATAGTGATTTTAACCAAATTTGGTGTCTAAAGTGTCTGTTTCAGCATGGCTTTGGGGTAGGTCTTTTGAAAGAGGGAATTTACATTTATACACTCTCAGGAAACAAAGAACTGCCCTACAAAATCTGGGCATAACATCGGAACCAGTACTTCGGTATCGAGGGTTATACCCAGAGCTGAACAAGCCCTATCTATTGAGGAGCTGCAGATCGAGGTACTTTCTGACCATTCGGAAGAGCTCGACCCACGTCTGTTGTCTCCATCTCGGCCGGGACACAGAAGGTCTCCAACCCCCATGCTGGAGAAGTCTCCTATCAAGTTACCTGCCCAGGAGAGGCCCTCCTATATTTATGATAGCGAGACTGATAGCTATTACATTCCTGTTGACTAGGAGCGAGCCCTCAGTGAGCTCTGGACAAGACCTGTGCAGACCACGTTGTGCCCTCAACAGGTGGTTGAACCGAGACAGACCACAACGGCCACCAGATGGCTGCACCCAGAAGCCCTTCTCGATCTCCGTCTCCAGTGGTGTTAGTACATTGTGATCCGTCGGATTCGGACTTGGAGGACCCCCAAATTGGATTCGCCCATGTCTCCTCGATCTCGGGACTCAGAGATAGTGTCCGCACGCTCTACACAAGACATCTACGTGCCAGGTGCTTCCTCTCCGACCAACGATGTCTGCTCATTCACGGAGCATGTGATTCAGATGGGAAGAGCCTTGGAGATTGACGTTGTGCACGTAGATGACGACACCTCCGACCCAGTAGAGAAAAGGATCCAGGGGAAGGTGCCCACTCCACCTGCCATCCCCTTTTTACCTTCCCTCAACAAGATTGTGAGGCGCTCTTGGGAGGCTCCGGCTTCCACAGCGGTCCAGGCCCAAAAAATCGAGGCTCTATACCGCAATATGCCTTCAGAGGCTGTCTGGCTCCGGTCGGATCCAAGACAAAATTCAGCGATCGTGGAGGGGGCTTAACATACATTCACACCTAAGACCTCAACTTCGTCATCAGATAGAGAGGCGAAGATCGACGCCCTTGCGAAGAAGGCGTACGCAGCTTCAGTTCTTGGCTTGAAAGTTGCAAATTACAACGCATGCATGGGGGCATACTTACAGTACCTAATGGAACATGTGTCCACGGTACTGCCTGACGTCCCCCAAGAAAGCAGCAAGCTAGCCACCGAACTAAGAGACGAAGCACATTCAATTGGAAACTGGCTGATCACCTCTTCGAGAAACTCGGCTGATTGTTCAGCGAAAGCAATGGCGGCATCCATAGCACTCAGGTGACACGCATGGTTGCGGGCCTCAGACCTTAACTACAGTGCACGGGCAGCTATTGAAGACATGCCATACGATGATGCGGGACTGTTCCATAAGGAAACAGATGATAAACTCAACTTCAATTACCGCATGAAATTGGCTGCCAGAAAACATGGTATCACTTCTGCCCCACAGTCATCGTACAGACGTCGGTTCGGGTTCTACCGCCCGACCTGCTCAGCCTAACTGTGAAACACAGATGGATGGAGGCCCAGAAACAGCTCCATATAAACATCTGGGAGATGCTTGCGGTACAGAAAGCTTTGAAGGCATTCGAGACGAGTGTAGAAGGCAAGGTGGTCCTTCTATTGACAGACAATACAACTGTCATGTATTATATCAACAAGCAAGGAGGCACGAGATCATCAAACCTTCTGCAGCTGATTCTGGAGATTTGGGACTGGTGCGTTTCGAGAAACATGACCCTGCAAGCAATACACTTACCTGGAGAGGACAACACATTAGCGGACCAGCTCAGCAGGTCCCCCACATCATGTCACGAATGGAGGCTCCACCCAGAAACGGTGTCGGACTTGTTCCACAGATGGGGAACTCCCGAGATAGACCTGTTTGCATTCCAGGACAATGCACATTGTGGAAAGTTTTGCTCCCGTTTCAAGACTCCGACCTCCCTAGGAGATACCTTCCTATTCAGGTGGACAGGAAGTTTGTTTTACGCCTTCCCTCCGTTCCCGTTGATCATGAGGGTCGTAGCCAAGATAGCTCAGGACCGAAGCAGAGCAATCCTAATAACACCGCGGTGGCCGAGACAGTCATGGCTGCCTTCCCTTCTGCACCTGTCGAAGTGGACATATCTCCACCTGGAGTCCAGACCGGACCTGCTCACCCTACAACAGGGCTGGATTCGGCATCCCGAACTGGACAACCTTCTCCTGGTGGCCTGGAGAATCCGAAACTAGATGGTATCTCTTCCCCGGTCCGCAGGGTCATATTGGCGGCCCACAAGCCGACAACCAAAAAGTCTTACGATACCAAGTGGAAAAAGTTTGCTGAGTTTTTAGCATCCTGAGGGTTGTCCCCGTCTCGGGTGTCCACCTCGACAGTATTGGAATTCCTGATCACCCTGGTTCAAGCAGGTCTGTGTTTAAGTTCCATAAAGTGTTATTTGTCTGCCATCTGTGCCCACTATTATTTTGATGGCAAACCCTCCTTCTTTAGGGACCCTCTAGTTAAGAGCTTCCTAAAAAAGGCTTAACAACCTTTATCCTCCAATCTCTGTTCCCGTCCCTGCCTGGAGTCTAGATATAGTGTTGGGCTCACTGATGCTGAAGCCGTTTGAACCTTTGGCAACCTCCGATTTGAGGTTGGTAACTTGGAAAACTGCCTTTCTGGTTGCCATTACTTCGGCTAGACGGGTAGGCGAGTTGTGTGCTTTGAGAAGGGACCAACCATTCATTAGATTTCACACTGATAAGGTTGTTCTCCGTACTGACATTTCTTTTTTGGCAAAAGTGGTCTCTTCATTTCTCATGTGTCAGGACATTGCGCTCCCGACCCTGGTCTCCAACCCAACTACCGATACAGAGCTGCGACTACATACCCTGGATGTATGCAGAGCCCTGGCCTTTTATCTTGATAGAACTAAAGACTCCGGCAGGTTTGAAAGACGGTTTCAGTGCTACTCGGAACCGAAAAAGGGCCTGCCGGTGTCGACGCAGAGGTTTTCCAAATGGATAGTCGGGACTATACAGCTCTGCTATGAAGTATCGGGCATGGCTCCTCTGGCCAGGGTCAGGGCACATGAAACAAGGGCGGTCGCAACATCCTCCGCCTTTTGGGCTGGTGTGGCCTTGGAGGATGTTTGTAAGGCTGCTGTCTGGTCCCAGCCATTTTCATTTGTCAAACATTATAGGCTGGACACTAGAGCCAGACGGGATGCAGCCTTTGGAAGAGCAGTGTTGGTTTCTGGGCTGCATTAAGATAAAATTGTACTGCGCTTCCTTTTGTTCAAGTTTACGTCTATGTTGAAATGAAATACTATGCAATGGTACCTATTAATACCCTACGGGTTTACAGTACATTCTGGTTAATTGGAATAATGATGGTTTATGTTTAAGTTCTCCTATGTCATAAGCTTCTGTGGAGTGCAGATAACACTTATGAGATCCTCCAAGGGATATGATTATGTATGTTGTTAATTAAATCCATAGCATCCAGAATTGAAAGCTGAGAGTTTCTATGTATGTATTGCTGCATAACAACTGCTTTCATTATTCTTTGGTATATGATCAATGTCCACACAATTTGCATTGAGATAATACCTTTATTGGATTTATGTATAAAATTACATTTATAAAAAGGAAATATCAGAAGTTGCTGTTTCAGTGACAATACTGGTAACAAGCTTGATACGGATGTCTATAATGGTGAGATTATTCAATACATCTTTATTGTTCACTTACATGGGTCTCTGGACACTCCCTCCACCTGTACTAAGCTTGATAAACTACCCATTTGTATGATTCGCGGAGACCACGAAGAAGAAGGACAGGTTGTTTATCTGTAACAGTATTTCTTCGAGTGGTCTTCTGCGAATACATACAAATCCTGCCCAACCTCCCCTCAGTATCCCGCTAGTAAGGTGCTCCATAGTCGCTTTACGCGGTGAAAAAGATATGGAACTGAGGGAAAAGAGTGGGAACGGGGCTTATATAGGGATGGGCGGAGCTACCGCCAAAAAGTTGCAATTCAAGATCTGCCTAGTGATTCGAGAAGTTTCTGAGCTGTACTGCGCATGCGCAGAAGAACCCACTCGAAGAAATACTGTAAGCAACCTGTCCTTCTCCATGTTGAATTTCATTTTGTTAGCTTTGGCCCAACTTTCTAGTCTATTCAGGTCATTTTGAATTTTGATCCTGTCCTCTGGGGTATTAGCTACTCCTCCTAATTTGGTGACGTCTGCAAATTTGATAACTATGCCACCAATTCTGTCATCCAAGTCATTGATAAAGATGTTGAATGGCACTGGGCCCAGGACAGAACCCTGTGGGATTCCACTGGTCACTTCTTTCCAGGTTGAAAAGGAGCCATTGTTGAGCACCCTTTGGGTGCGGCCAGTCAACCAATTACAAATCCCTGTAATGGTTACCTTGTCTAGCCCACATTTCCAAGCTTGTTTGCAAAAATGTCATGGTAGTGATAATAGTAAGAATAATAATAATAATAAATTTTATTTGTATTTCCCGCCTCGATTCCGACATTTACATGCAATACGATCAATCATAAAATCACATAAAATATATCAATTTACAGTTAAAATTAATTAAGATTAAATTACGTAAACATTCTATACATTATTACATAGAAAAGTCAGTTACCCAGCATTAGATGAGCAGAATTGTGCATGTCTCTACAATGTTAGGAGCAAAAGTTGATGGAAGGTTCATATAAGATCTGGCGGGTAGGCCCACTGGAAGAGATCCGTCTTCAGCGCCTTCTGAAAGGCCTCTAAGGTGGACATGAGGCGGATCTCTTCCTGCAGGTCATTCCACAGTTTCAGGGCCATGGCTGAGAATGCGCTATGGGAAGTCGACACCAGTCTCGTGTGGGTATAGACTAGCAGGTTCTTTCCTGATGTTCTGAGGGTGCGAGGCGGATTATGTAGGGAGAGGCGTTCCCTCAAGTAACCCAGGCCCAACCCATGTAGGGCTTTGAAGGTAGCGACCAACACTTTGTATTGTGCCCGGAAGCTGATCTGCAGCCAGTGTAAAGATTTTAAAATTGGGGTGATGTGATCCATCCTAGCGGTCCCCGTAATCAGTCTGGCTGCTGCATTCTGGATCAGTTGAAGCTTCCAAACCTGGTAAAAAGGTAGCCATATGCAGAGCGTGTTACAGAAATCTAAATGAGTGGTTCTCGGTGCATATACTACAGCTTCAAGGTCTTTTTTGTCCAGGTAGGGGTGCAGTTGGCGTTTCAGCCAAAGCTGATACCAAGCACTCCTGGCAGTCGCCTCCACCTGAGATGTCAGTTGTACAGAGGAGTCCAGGAGTACACCCAGGCTGCGAACTTTGTCCTTTAGGGGAAGTGTGACCCCGTCCAAGACTGGTTGATAAATCTCCATCCCTGGACTAGGAGAATCTATCCGTTTTCTCTGGATTCAACCTGAGTTTGTTTTTCCTCATCCAGCCCATTACCGACTCCAGGCAGACATTCAGAGGAGAGATGCCATCCTTAGTCACTGCAACAGTCAGAGACATTGGAGTTTATCACATGGGAGGAATTTCTCTCAATTGCGAATGGAGCCAATTCGCAATTACGTGAATTTGCTAGTTTAGCAAATTTACGTGAAATCTGATTGCATTCAGAATGCATTCAGAATGACTTCCCATTTTACGAAAATGACCCTCAATCGCCCAATATTGCGTGAGATACTCTAATACGCAATAATATGAAAACCCGTGATTGCGTTCGGATTGCCATTGCATTATACCCCCAAATTCCATTCTATGCTTCCAACTCTAGTGTCTGGTAAGAGGAGGAGCTACCAGCAGCAAAGGCCTTTAAAGACTGCTTTTCCATCACTCCCTCTGCTTCCAACTCTAGTGTCTGCCCCAGCATCAGGCCACGCGAGCGGCGAGAGGAGGAGAAGCCTCACCATCTGGCCTCCGAAGGCCCCAGCGTCCTCCTTGGCCTCCACGGTGTGACGGAGCGGCGGGATCGGGTAGGCCGGACCATCCTGGGCCTACAAAGGCCCCACCTCAGCCACCCTCCCCCCAATAACGGTGCTGCACGGGCTGCATGAGAAGTTGCCTGTATTTTATCGGGCTTTTTAAACCTTTCTCCCTTGATGGACAATATATGTTAATGGCGGCCATGAGGGCTATTACTTAGTGGCAACATGTATCCTTTTTTTTCCAGTCCTTGTATTAATCCTACAGCAAGGAGCTCATTTAGATAGGACACCTGTCTATGATCTCTTTGACACCATCTACTTATAGTGGGACAGGAATTTGTCTGGATTATTTATCTCTACCTTCAGATAATGGAGCCGGGTGTAGCCAGGGTGCGGGTATCGAGGTTGTGTGGGGGCAGGGAAGGTATGGCGGCAACAGAGTGGAGACATGTTACAAAAGAAGAAGGGATCAATGTTTGATATCTATCCCTTCTTCAGTCCACTCTGTTTCCCAGGATAAATTGGAGTGATCAATGCGTCCCTCAGGGAAGGCACTGTTCCTTCGTGTCTGAAGGAGGCGGCTGTTAAGCCTTTCCTGAAGAAACCTTCCCTTGATCCCCTGGACAGGAACAACTACAGACTAGTATCCTTGTTCTCATTTTTGAGCAAGGTGATCGAGAGAGCTATCCAACTCCAAGCCGTCTTGGATGAAACCGATTATCTCAATCCATTTCAAACCGTCTTCAGGGCAGGTCATTGAGTTGAGACTGCTATGGTCGCATTGGCTGATGACCTCCGCTTGAGCATTGAAAGGGGTAGTGTGACCCTGCTGGTGCTCTTGGATCTCTCCGCGGCCTTTGATACTATAGACCACTCCATCCTTTTGGATCGGCTGAGGGAGGTAGGGATCGGAGGCACCGTTCTTCAATGGTTCCGGTCATTCCTCTCTGGCAGATCCCAAAGGGTGAGGCTGAGGGACATTTGCTCTTCCAAAATCGAGCTTAATTGTGGCGTCCCTCAGGGTGCCATCCTGTCCCCGATGCTATTTAACATTTATATGAAGCCGCTGGGTGAGGTCATTCGGAGGCATGGAGCTCAGTGTCTTCAGTACGCTGATGACACTCAGATATATCTCCCCATGACCAGGTCATCAGCACAGACTTCAGATGGCATTTCTCCTCTTAATGACTGTCTTGCGGCAGTAATGGATTGGATGAGGGAAAACAAATTGAAACTGAATCCAGACAAAATGGAGGTACTAACAGTCACAGGCCAAAAACCAGGCTTGGGAATACAGTCTCCAGTCCCTGACGGAATCACACTCTACTCTAAGAACTGTGTTTGCAGCCTGGGGGTACTCCTAGATTCGTTGCTTCACATGACTTGTCAGGTGAATGCGACAGTCAGGAGTGCATGTTATCAGCTTCGGCTGATACTCCAGCTGCGCCCTTTCCTGGACATGAGGGACCTGGAAACTGTGGTACATGCTCTGGTAACCTCACGCCTGGACTTCTGTAATGCGCTGTACATGGGGCTACCTTTGTGCTTAACTCGGAAACTTCAACTTGTCCAAAACATGGCAGGCAGGCTCATAACTGGAACATCAAGGAGAGAGCACATAACACCAGTGCTCAAGGCTCTCCACTGGCTGCCGATTAGTTTCCGGGCGCAGTAGAAGGTATTGGTCCTAACCTTTAAAGCCCTACATGGCTTGGGTCCATCTTATCTTAGGGACCGCCTCTCCCCGTATGAACCCCCACACACACTCCGATCCTCTGGGAGGAACCTACTACAGCCTGTGAAAACTCGGCTGTCGCAGTCCTCCCAGAGGACTTTTTCAGCTACCGCACCCAAGCTTTGGAATGGACTGCTGGATGAGATGCGTCTCATAACATCTCTTGACTGCTGTAAAAAAGCTCTGAAGACGCATCTCTTCTGGCAGGCTTCCCTGAAACATCCTAGATCCCGGCTCCGAAACAGGACCTATTTTGACCCCTTGCTTGGTGCTATTTTTACCCTCATTTAAGATCTATGAGGATGTATTATGTTTTTAATATCGTTATGGTTTTGAACTATTGCTAATTTAATTTATTTTTAAGGTGTGGGTGGCTGGGAATGGGTTGATGAAGTATTTTAATCTGTATGTTTTAATTTGCTGTATCCCGCTCCGATTGTGCTCTACAGAGGAACGGGCTAGAAATAAAGATTTTTATTATTATTATTATTATCTCCATAGAGAAATAAATTTGGTGTCATCAGCGTAGTGATAACACCGTGCCCCACGTCTCCGGATGATCTCTCCCAGCAGCTTCGTGTAAATGTTAAAAAGCATGGGAGACAGGATGGCGCCTTGAGGGATGCCAGATGTCAGCTCCCTTTTACAAGAGCAACTGTCTCCCAGCTTCACCATCTGGAATCTACCTGAGAGATAGGAATGGAGCCACTGGAGTGCAGTTCCTCCAATACCTAGTTCCCTCAGGCGTTCCAGAAGGATACCATGGTCAATGGTATCCAAGGCTGCTGAGATGTCCAAGAGCACTAACAGGGTCACGCTTCCCCTGTCGATGCCCAGACGGAAATATCCACAGCATTCCCTCCATCTACCAAGCGGGTCATTTTATATGTATATTAAAAAAGGGATCAGATTTGTCGGGCATGACTTGTTTCTCTGAAACCCATATTGACTTTTTGTGATTATGGCATTGCCTTCTAAATGTTCACAGACTCTCTGTTTAATGATCTGCTCCGGAATCTTTCCTGGAATTGATGTCAGACTAACTGGACAATAATTGTTGGGATCCTCTTTTTTCCTCTTTTTGAAGATCGGGACGTTTGCCCTCCTCCAGTCTGCTGGGACTTCTCCTGTTCTCCAAGATTTCTCAAAGATTATTGCCAATGGCTCCGATATTACATTTGCCAGTTCTTTTAATACCCTTGGATGTAATTTATCTGGTCCTGGAGACTTGTATTCATTTAGATGAACCTGGTATTCCTGTACTGTGTCTTTACTTATTCTGTGCTGAAATTCCTCTATTCGGTCCTCAGCTCCATTATCCACAGCTTGGGCACCTTTTGCCTTTTCTGAGAAGACTGAAGCAAAGAAAGTGTTGAGTAATTCTGCTTTTTCTCTGTCCTGGTAGCATTTTGACATCTCCTCCACACAATGGCCCTACCATTTCCTTCTTCTTCCTTTTGCTGTGGACATATAAAACAAAACCCTTTTTATTGTTCTTAACCTCTCTAGTTAATTCTGCGCTTTAGCTTTTCTGACTTTTTCCCTCCACGTGCTGGCTATTTGTTTGAATTCCTCTTTGGTGATTTTCCCATTTTTCCATTTCTTATACATGTTCCGTTTAAAACTTAGCTCAGTTGAAAGTTCCTTAGTCATCCATCCTGGTTTCTTGAGACATCTCCCATTTTTCTTCCTCATTGGAACTGTTTGAAATTGTGCTATCAGTACCGGTGTCTTCCTTTTGAGGAACTACTTTCCGTCTTCAAGTCCCTTCTCTTTTAGTATTCCTGACAATGGGATCACCCTCAGTATTTCTTTAAGTTTACTAAAATCAGCTTTCCTATAAGTCCTGAGTGCGTTTCTGACTATGCCTGGCTTCTCCTTTCCACTGTATAACAAACTCCAGGAGAACATGGTCACTCCCACCTAAGAATCCAACCACTTAAACCCCATTAACTAGGCCATCCCTGTTGGTTAAGATCAGATCCAAAATAACTGACTCTCTTGTTGCCTCTTCCACCTTTTGGACAATGAAATTGTCTTCCAGGCAAGTGAGGAATTTACTTGAGGATTTTGCTGAGTTTGAATTCCAGAATATCAGGATAGTTGAAGTCATCTATCACTACTATATTTCTCCTGAGTGTGTGATTATCTGTTCTAGAAAGGCACCATCCAGTACCTCTGCCTGAGTTGGGGGTCTGTAGTAGACTCCCACAGTATCATCCCTGTTGTTTCCTTCTCCTTTAATTTTTATCCAGATACTCTCCACCTGGCTTCCAGTATTGATGTCCTGGATCTCTTCACTGGTGTAAATATCCCTGACATATAATACTAATCCCGCTCCTTTCCTATTTGGCCTGTTTCTCTTTAAAAAGGTATACACCTCTATTTCTACATTCCAATCATGAGACGCATCCCACCAGGTTTCAGTGACGCTTATTATATCATATTTCCCTTGTTGTGCTAGGAGTTCAAGTTCATCTTGCTTGTTTACCATGCTGTGTGCATTAGTGTGGCGACAGCTAAGACCATGTGTCCCCTTTCCTTGCTGCTGGTGCACATTTTTTTGCTTCCTACTGTTGGGTCCTTGCCCTGTTTGCTTTTAGTACCACTTCCTTTGAATTGTTGTGTTGCAGGGTTGCAAAGAGACTGTTTTTGTTTATTTGTCATAAAGCAACTAAGTAAAGAGAAGGGAAACCTCCGGTGAATATTATTGAGCCCAATATATCAGCTGCAGCTGAAGGGAGGAAGTGATTGCTACCTTTACTTTGTCTCAACTAAGAAGTGAAATCACGGGACTAGAATATCTCCTCAAAATAAGATTACAACGCAAACGGATACTAGAGCTAAAAAGGTAAATATGGTCTCAACAAAATCAAACAAGAGGTTCTATAGAGATAGTGAGTAAGCAAATGGACATAAGCACTATAATTTTAAAGGAACTAAGGGAATTTAAACAAAGCTTTTGGGCAGAGATCAAGAAGCTGTAGGATACTAGAGAAGAGATCAGAAATAAGTGGACTGCCTGAAAAAATTGATATATTAAATAAATACTGGAAGTTAAAAAAGAAGTCAAGGAGACCACAACAAAGACCGAAAATTTAAATTAAAAAATTGAGATTCAGAAAATCCAGAAATAGGAAGGACAGATTTTGTTAAATCAAGAGAAAAGATAGAGAGAAAAAGCCATTAAAATCAGAGGGTTGCCAGAAACAGAAGACCAACATTTATATGAAAGAATAATTCCTGCACTGGCTGATTATTTGGATATCTCGCAAGAGTTGGTAGATCTTCAAGTTGATAAATTATTGAGAATTAATTCTAAGCTTGTCTCCTCGTTTTTGGGTCGGTGAGGGAACTTAAAACCATACCACGCTGGCTCTCTAGGTCCTTTGCCTATTAATATTCCAGGCTAACCCAGCTATGTGTCTGGATTAATAGAGATGTGCCCAGAAGTAGCCATGTTGGCCACATGTTGCGTCTGTGTCTTGTGTGCCTTTGTTTCTGACTTATGGCAACCTTAAGAAAACCCTGTCACAGACTTTTCTTGGCAAGTTTGATTTAGAGGAGGTTTGCCATTGCCCTCCCCTGAAGCTGAGAAAGTGTGACTCTCCCAAGGTCACCCAGTAGATTGTGCAGAAGATGATATGTTTATTTATTTATGGTATTTAGCCCTAATGGCTCTCAGCGCGACTTACAATTGTAATTTTTCATTAGACGATTCCCTGCCCTCGGGCCTACAGTCTAAAAAAACATGACACAAAAGGAGAAGGGAAAAGTGGTGGGGAAGGAGATCAGGTCCAGCATTTCTTCTTTCCCTCTAAGGCCTGGACAAGGCAGATGGACTGGAGGGAGGACTCTTCTTCTTAACCAAGGCCAGGCCTGATGACGTTGGGCCTGTCTTCGTTTCCTCCAGGCCAGAAGATGACAGTTGGCAAGGAGGGTCAGGGCTCTTCTTAACTGAGGCCAGGCCCAATGGAGCTGAGCCTGCATCTTTCCCTCCATGGTCAGATAGTACCAAGATATCAGCAACAGTTGTGTGTTGTGTGCCTTGAAGTCATTTTCAATCCTATCGTGGGTTTTTTTTCCTGGCAAGACTGATTTAGAGGTTTGCCATGGCCTTCCCCTGAAGCTGAGAAAGTATGACTCTCCCAAGGTCACCTGGTGGACTGTGCAGAAGGGGAATCAAGTGCCATTCAGGATTTGAATCATATAGAATTATAGAATCATAGAGTTTGAAGAGATCCCAAGGGCCATCCACTCCGACCCCATTCTGCCATGCAGGAACTCTTCATCAAAGCATCCCCGACAGATGGCCATCCAGCCTCTGCTTAAAGACTCAAGGAAGGAGTTCTTTCTAGGAATCTCTGGGTCCTCCAGCATGTCTCTGTTGTCACCCTCTGCCAAAAGTCACACTGGAGGACCTAGAGATTCCTAGAGACAACACTTCTTTAGGCATTTGTAGGTCTTCCAGCACAATTTCATGGCCAGCTTCTGGAGGATCTTGACCACAGAATTGCTCTGGAGGACCTAGAGATTCCTAGAGAGATGTTCTCTCCAGTAAAAAAGATAGTGGGGTTTTATTTGTGGTTTCCTCACTTTCACGGACATCTTGTGCCCCTAACCCCAGCGAATGTGGAGGGACCACTGTACAGTCAGCCCTCTACATTTGCAGTTTTGACTTTTGTGGATTTGATTGATGTGGAGTCGAAGGCTTTCATGGCCGGCATCCATAGATTTTTGTGGAGCTTTCGGGCTATGTGGCCATGTTCTAGAAGAGTTCCTTTTTGATGTTTCATCACCATCTGTGGCTGGCATCTTCAGAGCATGAGAGCCTGGAAAAGGATTGGAGGTATATATCCTGTCTGACCCTGGGAAGGACGGAGTAATTTGCAAATGTATTGTTCTGTTGCTAATGGCAGTCCTCAGGGTGGGAGGATATGCTAACAAGGATTAATGTCTGCTAATTGGTGCTCATTGTCTGCTGGGAATCCCCTGGCCTTAGGCTGTTTCTCATTTGTGTAGGTTGAGTCTTGACCTTGCTGTCCTTCAGGACAGGTAGCCAAGCCTTGTTTACCCTCAGGGTTTCCTCTTTCCTGTTGAAGTTGTCCAAGTGTTTATGGATGTCAATGGCTTCCCTGTGCATTCTCACATGGTAGATGTCAGCATGGTGCAGAATTTCGGTGCTTTCAAACAGCATTTTATGCCCAGGATGGTTCATAGCATGTTCTGCTCCTGCTGATTTTTCCGGTTGATCCAGTCTGCAGTGTCTCTCATGTTCTTTGATTCATGTCTGCACACTGCGTTTGGTGGTCCCTACGTAGACCTGTCCACAGCTGCATAGAACTCTGTAACTAATGTTCTAATATCTTGTGGATTAGTATGCACTTTATCTCCTAATTTGATTTTAGAAATCAAAATTTTCTCTCTGTGTTTTCTCAAGATATGTGCCAAGAGCTTGCCTGTTTTGCCAGTGCGGCTTCCTACCAAATAGACACCTAAAAGAAAACCTAAGATTTGTAACAGACATCACTGAACACTTTGAAGCAAATAGTGATAGGAAATTTGCACTGATCTTTTTGGATCTAGAAAAAGCGTTCGACAGCCTTGACCAGGAAATCATTATTAGAACTCTATCAAGAATAAAACTGGTCAGAAATTTACAAATTGGATAAGATCAATCTATAGAAAGCAAACAGTGAGAGTGATTGTTAATGATCAAAGAACAGATGTTATTCCATTATATAGAGGTACCAGACAAGGCTGTCCCATATCGCCATTGCTGTTTATTCTTGTTCTGGAAACTTTGTTAATTAATATAAGACATGAGGAAAACATTAAAGGTGTTAAGGTCAAAGGAGAATGCCTAAAGGTTAGAGCCTATGCCGATGACCTTGTGATAACACTCGAGGATCCTGTAGAAAGTTTAAATAGTTTAATCAATCATCTAAAATCTTTTGAAATGGTCTCAGGTTTAAAAATCAATATAGAAAAATCAGCAGCTATTACAAAAAACATGAAGCAGGAGGAACAAGCTACACTAATGGCCAGATCTGGTATAAATATTTGTAAAAAGGTCAAATACCTAGGTATAACCTTAACAAACAACAATGCAAAACTGTTTAAAAATAATTATCAAAAGAAATGGACTGAAATTCAAAATGAAATTTAAAAAATGGTCAGAAATCAATCTTTCCCTATTGGGACGAATAGCCGCCGTTAAAATGATGGTTATTCCGAAACTGTTATATTTGTTCCAAGGTATGCCTATTGTTAAAAATGGAAAAATCTTGAAAGAATGGCAAAAACAGTTAGCACAATTTGTCTGGGCAGGCAAGCGGCCGAAAATTAAGCAGAAAATTCTTTGTGATGCTAAAGAAAGAGGCGGTTTGACCTTCCCTGTGATAAGTTTGTATTATGAGGCGAGTTTTATTATCTGTTTGAAAGATTGGATGACCTTGAATGATAAAAAACTTCTAAAGTTAGAAAGTACGGATATCAGATTCGGATGGCATGGGTTTATGTTCTACAAAAAAAAATAAGGCAAATAGTAGGTTTAATAACCACTTTATTCGAGCTTCGTTATTCCGGACATGGAATAAATACAAAAAAAGAATCTCACCAAAAATTCCGATGTGGCTGTCCCTACATGAGGCCATATACAGTGTAGACCCCAAAAGAGAAGAGATCTGGATTAGATACAGTGACTTGTTAGATGAAAATAGGGAAATTAAATCTTATGAAACCCTAAAAGAAGAAAATTGGAATATAAACTGGTTCCTTTATAGACAACTCCTTGAAAGATATAGAATAGATAAAAAGCAAATAGGCTTCGCCAACTCCAATACCGAGATGGAAAACATTATCTTGCACTCAGACCAAAAAGCACTTTCTAAAGTTTATTAAAAACTACTAGAATGGTATACTGAGGAAGAAATCATAAAAGAAGCAATGATTAAATGGGCACAGAATTGTGGTAGGGTAATAGAGTTGAATCAATGGGGAAAAGCGTGGAACAAAAGAATGAAATATTCTATGTGTCAGGATATTATAAGATCTTGTATAGATGGCATCTTTCACCGCATAAAATAGCCAGATTGTACAACACCGCTAATGATAAATGTTGGAGATGCCAAAACGAAGTAGGAACCTTTTTTCATTTATGGTGGTCATGTGGTAAGGCCAAAATATTTTGGAAACAAATACAAAAAGAAATACAAAATATATTAGGAATAATGTTAGATTTCAGACCGGAAGTAATGCTGTTGAACATGTTGGAAGACGAAGACGAGAAAAAATATGGTAAAACTATATTCTATATGTTGACAGCAGCGAGAATAGTTTTTGCAAGATCATGGAAATCAGATAGAATAATCAATCTGGAAGAATGGTGGTTTAAAATATATGACATGATGGAATTAGATTTAATATCGGATAAATTGAGAAATGAGAGCAAGAGTAAATGGAGAGAAGGATGGGAAAAGGTCTGGAAATATATGGAAAAGACATGGGGAAAGGAGGCAAATATAGGAAGGAGAACTAATGTTGTTGTTTGAACTCATAATGGAAATAATACCTAAGAAGAAAGACAGGAAAACTAATGATTGTTATGAACTTTAGATGCTAAAGAAAAAGAAATTGGGGAAAGTGTGACGTAACACAAAGAGAAAGAATAATAGGAAAATATAGGTAACTCCTATTTAAAGTAACTGCTCTCTTTTTCTTTTACGTAAGGTGCTAAATACAAATTAAAATAATCGAAGTAAGCAGCAAAATTTGAATTTAGCACATTATAGCACCAGATATGGAAGCTACTTTTTGTTGAAGAAATTAGGGTGGGAGGCAAGGAAATAACAATGATACAATGACTGAACAGTGTCACATATAACAGAAGATGTATGTTAATAAGCTTTGGATCTCTTGGTAAGGAAAGGGAAAGGAAGTGGTTTAAAATAGATTTATATGGAAACCACGAATACACATATAGAAGGGATGGGGGGGTAAGGGAACAATACAAATGTATATGTGTGTTGTATGAAATGAAGAAAACGAATGATCTGAATGAAGTGTTTGTATGTACAAAAACTGAATAAAAATTATTTTTTAAAAAACCCCTCAATACCGCTTTATGAGCGTCCCAAATAATTTCAGGACTAGTTTGAAAAGAGGTGTTGAGTTCAAAATAGCTTGATAAAAGATTTTCTGCTTCTTTAATTATTTTTGTTTTTGTTTTTTTCAGTAATAAATAAGTTTCCAACTCCAATTTCTCTGGGTTTTTTTTAAATCTAAGCCCATTTCAATTGGACAGTTGTCTGAAAGCCAATATGTTTTTCCTCCTAAGTCAGCTACTTTTGCAAGCACTGTTGCCTAAATCAAGCATAAGTCAATTCTCGCCCATGAATGGTGAGTTTCAGAAAAAAATACGTGTATTTTTTTTCTTGTTTTTCATATTTAGCTCTCCAGGGGTCAACCAACGCAAAGCAATCCATAGCCCAAAGAAAGAGCTGGGTAGTTTTCCTTGGGTTCTTTTTACTGTTTTTTTTTTAAGCAAATCTATCGATATGTGGATCAATGACCCCATTGAAATCTCCCAAAAGAATTAGTGAATGAAATTGGATTTCCAAAATTTTATTTCTCCATTCTTTTTTAAAAAAATGTTTATTTTCACTGGGAGCATATACTCCCACAACTAATGTTTCTTTCTCCTGAGATGTCTGCTAAAGCTCAATATAGTGGACTTTAATATCTTTGAATGACTCAGATGGATTATATTTTCCATTGATGTATAATACTAAACCTTTGTTTCTTTTATTATTTAAGGATGTAAAAAACTAATCCCAGTTATTTATTTTTCAAAAGATAACTATTCATTTTTTTTATCTTGACTTCTTGCAAGCAAATAAATCATAACAATACCTATGGATAAAGTCAAAGATCTTCTTCTTTTTATTTGTATTATATATGCCTTTAATGTTCCAAGAACCAAATCTAATCCCTTTACTTTTACTCATTGTCAATGGGGATGGTTGTATTTCTAATTAATAGAGCCCAGTTGATCAAGGTTCTCTGGCTGATACACCTTCAAAAGATTGTACGTCCAAATCCGAGTAGTTTTGGAGTTTATATTGATGTCTAACTCGATTCCATGCTTACTTATTACGTTAGTGGATTCATTCTCAAGGTTTAATCTTATATCAGGACCATTAGGGTTTATCTCATTTTTATTGTGAAAATCATCATTTTTATTGAGGAGTCACTCTGCCTGTAGGTCTCAAAGATCTGGAAGATCTTTGTCACTGGTCTTATTATTTCCATTTCTAGGACTTTGAGTTTTAGTCTTTTCGATGGGATCTCAGTATGTCTGTGAATTTCTTTGTTTCCTTTCTATAATTATATACTATATTATATACTATAATTTTCTTCTGGTTAAACCAAAATTGTAATCATTCCAGTAATCACCACCTATAACTAATTTCAAATTCTCTTAAATGCTTGGTGAGAAAGGCATATTCCCTTCTCAGTCTCAAAAGTCTTTAAAGTCTTGAATTGTATATTCTTTAATTTTTAATGGATAATTGTCAGAATCCTTGTAGTATTCTTCCAGATATGTGTTAGTAGGTGTAGTTGGGGATGATGGTACATAGTTAGCTGCTAGATAGAGAGGAGGAGTGCATAACGGTGCCAGGAGGAGTTATCAGTTGACCTTGGTGCTGCTCAGCTCTCAGCTTGGAATGCAGAAGTTTCTGGTGGGAAACGTTCAGCTAAGGGGGGAGATGAGGTGGAAAACGAAACCTATGGAAAAATACTGGAATAGGTTTCGCGGGCTTTGGTGAGAAGGGGGAGGTGTGAGCCTTTGGAAGATATAGGGGTGCTGGGCGGGAACTGGTCAGTCTCAGCTAAGAAGCTGAATGGTGTGGTTTTGCTGATCCTGGAGCATCAATAAAGTTCTGTTTATTCTACATAAAGCTGACTGGTTGATTGTCTGGGATTCTGGACCCCTATTCTGACAATAATTCCTTTGAATTTTCAAAAAGTGACCCCTGACCTGCTTTCGTACAAAAAATATCAAAACATCTCTAGACAGATTCTTAATCAAGGCTAATTTAGACTCTCATCTGTACATTTTATCAATTTCCAACTAATAAAGGGATTCATCTTTGTCCATAATAGTCAGCCATTATGGGAATTAGATCTCTATAGAGATCCTCTTCTTTGTCTTTGGGAATCCCTCTCAATTTGGCCACACTGTTCTTTAGCCATAGCCTTGATTTTGGATTCTATTTTGGTCTTGTCTAGTTTCCATTTTAGCAACTTTATCTCTGATTTTTATGAAATCTTCTGATAATTTATCTACAGATTTCTCATTTATCCTATTTCCAATCCTAAATAATTCCTGATGTCTTTTTTAAACCCAGCCATTTCAGAAGTCAAGTTGTCAACCCTTTTCCCTAAATCATGGCTTAATTTCGTAATCTCCTCTAAGATTATCTGACTGTTGCCTTGCATCTTTGGTTGATCTGCACAAGATTTTCTACTTTGGGAAGCTTGATTTTTAGCAGCCTGGCTTCTTGTCGTAGACATGACCACTTCCAAATTTTTAATCCAAAGTTTATTAATTCTAAATAATACAGAAATATATTGTTTTTAGATAAATTACAGATAAATTACAGATAAGATAAATTACACATTGTACAGTCATGTATAAACAAATATAGGCAGAGGTAAGGATTTTTCTCATGAGAGAGGATATGAATTTTAACACAGATACTTTAGTGTCCCACTCTTATATCCATTAAAAATTTAGAGTTCAAATAAATTATTTCAACTTCTAGTGTTAAATATTCCCCAAAAGCAATATAAGAAACCAGTTTCCCCCAAGGAGTTAAACAGTTCCTCAGTGAAAGTCAAAACAAAGTCAAGAAGGGAAAAGTTTCTTGCTTGATTCGGAGCACTCTTGGGATTTCCTGCTATATTCAATAGATGTTTGTGAAGCTTTTATTATTGTATGTAGTTATTTTATATTTCAAATCTTTCTCAACATTCCTTTATGATCAATTTTGTCCAATGAAGTGAATTGAGATTGTCCAACACAAGTTAGTCAAGATATCACAGTAAAACGATAAGCAAATATTTTCTGGGTCCTTTATCCAAGAGTTGAGTTAGAAGGATGACCTCTTCCTAAGTATAGTCTAGTTTGGGTCGTGAAGGCTCCTGCTTATTGGGAAGCTTTTTTTGTCTTTTTGTGGCCTCGGATCCAGGCCCAGGCCTGCTTCATATTACATCCCATTCTTTTCAAGGGGTTTTTAGATCGTAAAGTCATATCAGGATCAGGATCAGAGCACTCTTTCTTAGGAAGCTTGTGTGTGGCAGCTCCACAGCATGGCAAGCAAAGGACTTGGCAAAGGACGGAGGGCACACAGCTTACCCTATGGCCCCTCGGGCGTCTATGTGTTGCACCCTCGGTGGTGCTGTGCTTTCCTGCTCGATGATATCTTTTCGGCCTTCCTCCTTGAATGACATGGCAGTCCTGCAATGGGGACTCACAGATCTCATCAAAATCTACTTATTGTTTGAATTGGGGCCGCCTGCCATATGGCAAGGGGGGCTCCTTTCTCTTTAATTCTATTTGATCAACCTCCCTTTGATGTAAACGGGGGGGACTGTGGATCTGGACCGTGACTAGAACGGACTGTCCCATCTTCTCGGATGACCCATTAAAGGCCGTGAGCTCCTGAGCACCTGGGTCCCCGTTTTTTCCATTGCTGCTGCATTGCTCTGGGGGATGCAGCTTTGCTTTCTCCATCCCACTACTCTTCACTGCCCCAAATTTCTTGCTGTGGGTCTTCTTCATCTTTGCATCGAGGTCCAGGGCCATATGGACCCATCTTTCCTGCACAGTCATCCGAGGGAAGGCATGGAGGAGAGCACCTTGCTGATTTCGCTGGCTGCTGCCACACAGATGAGACAGAGAACCCTTTGACCTCAGCTCCTGATGGCCCATCTTCAAATTTTGCACCCAACTGGGAGAGAGAACTTTCCCCATTTGCTCCAATGTACCTCTGAGTGCAAGAATTGACTTTTCCAGCTTCTGGTAGGGGTGATCTTCAGGGGAACTCTGAAAGCCTGGATGATGCGTCTTCATCTTTGCATTGAGGTCCAGGTTATCTACCCACCTCCCCTGCACAGTCATCTGAGGGAAGGTATGGAGGAGAGCATCTTGCTGATAGTGAAGGTGGGGACAATGCGGCCAGCTGCTGCCACGCAGATGAGACACAGAACACTCTGACCGCAGCTCCTGATGGCCCATCTTCAAATTTTGCACGTAACTGGGAAAGAGAACTTTCCCCATTTGCTCCAATGTACCTCTGAGTGCAAGAAGTGACTTCTCCAGCTTCTGGCATGGCTCAGCTTCAGCTAGTGCTGTTGATTCCTGAGAGAAGACCTTTGCTTCCTGTGACCCACTTTCCTTCTCAGAGGACATGTAAGGTTGATAGGCAGTTGGATGCTCCCTTACCTCAGCAATGGCAGGTGATAAGGTTTTTCCATTGCTGCTGTATTGCTCTGGAGAATGCAGCTTTGCCTTCTCCATCCCACTGGTCTTCACTAGCCCCACTTTCTTGGTGTGGGTCTTCTTTGTCTTTGCATAGAAGTCCAGGGCCATATGGACCCACCTTTCCTGCACAGTCATCTGAGGGAAGATAAAGAGAAGAGCACCTTGTTGATGGTGAGGGTGGGGACAATACGGCCAGCTGCTGCCACACAGATGAGACGCAGAATACTCTGACCGCAGCTCCTGATGGCCCATCTTCAAATTTTGCACCCAACTGGGAGAGGGAACTTTCCGCATTTGCTCCAAAGTACCTCTGAGAGCAAGAAGTGACTTTGGATGAGTCCTGAAAGAACCTGAGGAGAGAGAAGCACACATATATTGGTTGATTCTTTAACTAGCAGGAAACTAGCAGGAGACTAGCATGCCTATATAGAAAATTCCTTTTTGTAGGACAGGTCCCATAATTCCTCCTCCACTGGGGCTATGAACATGCTGGCTGATGGAGTATCTGAGTGCTACTTCAAAAGTTAACTTTTCCAAGTACTGTGCTACAGCAGTACTCTAATGGATGCAGGGTGAGCTCCCAGTAAAGAGACAATTGGATGAGCAGGAGTGTTTATGTAGAGTTTAGTTGTGTTCTTGCTATTCATTGCTGTATCTGAGAATTAAGGCATTGTATTGTTTGTTGCAAAATGTATTTCATTGCTTAAAATGACCCCTTGGGATTCATAGGAGAAAGAGATGATATGTGAATAAGTCCTGAAAACAGCTCTTTAACGGGAACCTAAATTCTGAAAATGGCCTTAAAAGGTAATTTGAAAAGGAACTGAAATATAACTTAAATGCCATACAGCAGCCATGTAACGTCACATACACTTGTGCTACTACTTTTGAAATATTGCTGTACTACATTTGCATTACGCAAAAAATAACTGGCTAGTGCTACCGATTTCACATGGAGTTTCATACATCATATCTAGCATCAGGCATGTTTTTAAGAGTACCTGATGAGCTGAGGAAACAATTAAGCTATCCCAATGTTGGAGTACTAGATAGTACTAAAAGAAACACTGAATGAGTTTGCACTAAGTGAGTCCTTTTGCAAAAACATTTAAAGACTGTCATGTACCCCATCCCAGGCTGTGTTCTTTTTCACCCTTCCTGTCTGATTATCTCGGGGTTGTCCCAGATCCAGTCGCTATTTCCGTTATTACAAAGTTGATTATTACAAAGCATGACCCAATTCGGCCTCTTTTGTCAATTCCCTAAAAAATCAAATACCCCTTGAGGCTATTAAAGAAGAGACAAATATAATCCCCAATTCTAGCTGCATGTGTTCAGAGAGGGTCCATCTCACTCACTGTCTCATCCTTAGATACCATCTGAGCCACTCTCTGTTTTCCATGAACCTATCTTCAGGAACAGTAATCATCGCCCTTCTAATTCCTATTATCTCTCCCTATCCAGCCTTCCATGTCCCCCACCCCACCCCCGTTAGCCTCAAATGGTTCCTAAGTTTGATCACAGCTCTGGAACTTGGCTTTGGGTATTAGGCTCAGCAGTTCCCAGGAGTTGCTCTCTTGACCATCCTTAGAATTACTCCTCAGTTTCTGGTTCTCAGACTGACCTTCCATCCATCCAACATGGCTGGCAATGGTGCTGGCATCAGTCTGAGCAAGGAAACAATCTTCCTCCGGCAAGCTTGATGTGTCATCATCCAAAATGGATACAGAGCAAGTGCGATCCAGGGAGGAGAGGGATGTTGGGGAAATGCTGGAGAGGCTGGGGTTGGAGAAAGACAAAAGAGTGAAGGATAATTTTGGAGCAGCAGTGAAAGCCAAAAGGAAAAAGAAAATAAAAGGAGAGCTATTATTTCTAAAAAGAGTCAAAAAGGGTGAGGACATCTGGCTAAGAGAAGGTGGATCGCATGGGGTGGGTGACAAAGGGCCTAACAAGTCACTTGTGTCCTCCAGCCATTTTTCTGGCCCTCGAATTTTCCGTGAAGGAATGGTCTGGTGGCAAAACAAACTACATTTTCTTCTAGAAAGTGGTAAGGCTTCTGGGCCACAAGAGGCCATGGAGCAGAACCTTTAAGTAATTAATTAATTAACTTGGATGGTCCCTTTTAGGCCACCAACCCTACTCAACCTACCCAATGCCAACAATGCCAAAAATTCCACTGATTTTCGGGCCAAATTGGCCTTCGGAAACCCGCAAATCCTCCCTAACCCAAGCAAACATTTAGAAAAAAACTGGGTAAAGGAATACCAAGAATGATGTCATTCCCATTGTCCCTGAATGTGATGGTGTACTCTGTGGGTTCCTCAGAGTTGCCTTGCTCTAAAACCAGGCACACAGGGAATGTACGCATTCTTTCAAGGATACGATTATGTTTCCTGGAAACATCCAACCAGTACATTTATTTCCCTTAAAACCCTTCTAGCTACATGCCAACTGAATACTTTGCACCTAATGGAAGTCAAAGGTGTCACGATGGCATACCTGATGCAGATAGACAGTTTTTCTCTTTGACAAGAGAACCAGCAAAGCCCGCTGTGCATGCAGACATCTATAGGATTGTTCTGTTCAGCACAGCTTCATTGGCCGTATTTGGCATTTTCTGTGTGTCAACACTGCGGGGAGAGGGCATGGGAAACCAGTCTAACAGTATCAAAAGGATTTACATGTGCAGCCCCAGGGCAACTGGGCAATGGGCTCCTGAGAAGGCATTCCCAGCTCTAATGCCAGATTTCAGGAATTCTCTGGATGGTTTGCAGGTGAGAAAGGGTTCTGGCGCCCAACCATTTAGCACAGCCGTGGGGACAATGTGGCCCCGTGCCATGGATTTTGAGCCAATGTCTTTACCTCCTTCAGTTTTTGGGTGGGTGAAGGAACATCCCAAATGCTCCATCCGCAGTCCTGAAGGCCTCCCAGGAGGGCAGATTTACTTAATCTGCACTCCAGCCCATCTTCCAAGAAATCCCTTGGAAAATCAGGCAGTTGTTTCTATTTGTAACTTTCAGTCCAAACTGTGGCAGTCACAGAATGGTCTCCTGGAGGTTTAACAATGGTAGCCAGTAAAAATTGCCCTTCCTCCTCGAGATCTATTGGATCAGAAGACAGAACTTGGTGGAAAGGGCAGTCAAGGAAAGAGGTCGGTGGTGCAGAAAGGGCGACTGCTCACTACTCACCTTTTTGTTTTGTGTGTGGCCTTGATTTTTTTGGAAAAGGAGGAAAAGGCTGAAAAACAAGGGAGGAAGATTCACATGAGCTTGGCGCATGGAGGCCAAAAACGCCAGCGGACTGCCTACTTTCCCCCTGAAATAAGAAACCATCTGCTCACCAGTCCATATCTCCTGGAAACTGAAATTGCAGATCCTGATTTTATGGTGCCAGACCTGTCACAGCAAATTGGGAAAAGAAGCAGCAGAAGAAAACATTAATAAGTTAGAGAGAGACTGGAGGAGAAGTAAGAGAGGCAGAGCAAGATGGCCATCACATTTTCTTTCCATCCCAAATGGCACATTTTGCCACCAGGCTCTGCCTCGGGCTGTTCAGAGTGTTCTGGCTCCTGGATTCCCCTTATTACCTCCCAGCTCACTATTAATGTTGGGTCTATGTCTATATTGAACCACATATTATTTCATTGCTCATTTTCTTGTCAAAATACTAGCATTTTGATCCCACTTTGTCTCCACAGCTGCATTTTGCAGAATATGGGATTGGAGAGGCAACAGGGGTTTCTGGTAGACAATTTTAAATTCCTCCCAGAGAATCACAAATCCCAGGATGGAGCTGTGGCAGTTGCTCCATCCACATGTGATACTTTTGTGTCTCAATGGGGCCCAGGAGTTGTCTGGATTTTCCCATTAAGTCCTCTTTCTTACCGGGCGCAGTATAGCCAGCTGATTCATGAAAATGAAGAGAAGAAGCATGAAAATGAAGAGAAGAAGCAAGAATTCGACGAGCTCCATGGTCCAATCACTCCAAACTTCACTTCATAACATGACCTTCAGCCAAAGCAACTGACCTTCTGACAGTGGCTGTTAGAGTCACTCCCGCATCACAAAGCACTTAGATTGTTGCTTTGGTGAAAATTCTTTAAACTCTGGCGCTGGAGCCACAACTCAACAAGTCTCTCCTTATTATGCTTGAGAGGCTGGGGGTGACTTATGGGACACCTCTACCCAACCCCATTTTCAGTGGGCCCTTCCCTTTTCATGGTCACTTTCCCATTCAATGCTAATTGAAGTACCCTGAGTCTAACAGGCCATAGGAAATACATTTTTAAAGTTTCTTTTGATGAATAATAAAATTATAAATTATAATAAAATAAAAACCAATTGTTTCATTGTCTATCCCAATTCATACCGTGGGCAAGTTATACTCTCTCAGCCTCAGGGGAAGGCAATGGCAAACCTCCTCTGAATAAATCTTGCCAAGAAAACTCCATAATAGGTTTACCATAAGGTAGAAATGACACACAACAAGAAGATATATATTCAGAGAAGATGTTGTAATCTACAATCTTATTCCTCTCTTCGTCTCTCTGTGTGGGATGACTGTTTCTCTTTTTCCTCCAAGTTGAAGGCATGTCGAAAATGCTCTAGGCTATATTTCAAAGGAAAAATATCGTGGGCTATATTTGAAAAGAGTCCACCCACTTGTGTGGGTTATTTCCAGTTTTTACATCCTGTTTTTGAATCAGATTTCCCCTGTGTGATAAACTCGAGTCTGGATGGCCATCAGTCGAGGTTGCTTTGATTGTGTCTTCCTGCATGGCAGGGTGAAAGATTTGACGGCCGTGGAGGTCTTTTCCATCTCTATGGATTCTTTTCCAACTCTATGTTTCTATGATTCTATCTAGGTGTATCTCTGGAAATTCGGTTGCTCACACGTGCCAGCCCTCAAGTAAAGATGGAGTCGATAATGCGAATGTATACAAAGCGCATTTAAGGCATGCACCATCTTATTCCGTGTCTATGTGCATCAGATATTTCCACAGACAACAATGCAAATCTTTTAGAAAAACTCAGAAAAATACCTAAGATCACTTATCCCAGGTTACGTCCTTTTGTTGGCAACCTCACCCCAAACTTAATTTGATGCATTTGAAAAGCAGGTGAACAACAGATTCAACCCAGATTCTACCTGGATTATTTTTACTCTCTGAATAGCCTCCTATTCTCTCGAGCATCAAAAGAAAAGCTTCTTCCATCTTCCACCTGATAGCCATTCTGATTTTTGAAGAGTAGTTGGTGACTCAATGCAGGAGGAAGCCTGTGGACAAAGCAAGCCAGGCTTCAGATAAGGGCTCAGAGTGACATGTCTTCTTGAGCGGACGTGGCAAATTGAAACTTTCGTTCGTGAGAAGCTTTCCTGGAACTTCCCATCTTTCTTCACAATAGACACTCAGAAGGAAAGAGATGTGACCTTATCTACATCCATGTTTCCCTTCTTCAGGGAATATAAAGCTTCCAATACTTCCAGTCAATGATCAAGAGATTCAATCTGCTCCTTATACCATCATTCCCATAGCTAATGAAAAGAGAAAGTGAGGAAAATACCAATAATCCTATATTTCCTGGATGTTAGGACGTTATCACAAGATTTATTCTGGAGTTTTTAGATAACTATAAAGTAAAGAGAAAGCCCAGCATTTGCAAACCTAGTGATGCATACTGGTTTAATTTCCTTTATGTACCCTTTTCCCTCTGGGAGGAATGCTCCTCAGCCTAGAAAAGTCATTTTCCATAACTTCCAGTATCCCATGGTTGAAAACATGTGGCCAAGCAGCATCAGAGCGTGGTCAAGATGGCAAAGATTGTTAATAAGGAAAACACACATAAGCTCGGAGAGGATGGGACTGTGACAGATAAAGTGGTATCAAAATGCATGAATTCTGTGGTGTGACAGCAGGCTTACTGAGGTCTGGGACCATCCATGCCACTCTGGCTCCCATTATCAAATGTAAATAGACTCTTGCTCCCTTTCCATGTCTCCATCCCCCTTTCCCCTCATTATTTTCAGCCCAAGGAGAGATGTTAGTGCATTGCGGCCGAAATAACAGAGTCTTGTGGTACCTTCATTGTATTTGGCACAAACTCTCTTGGAGAGCAATGCACTTCAGCTGATCCATGGTGTTTAGTCTCAATTGGCAGATATTTATACCAGTTAGAAACAGAAATACAGAAAGTACTGTAAAGAGATGCACAAATATTTAACTGTATTCTCCCATGGCTTGAATAGGGACCCAAATCTTTTGTAACACTATGAACTGATCCCTATATATTCCTAATCTCTAATTTTAGAGCCATCTTGGTGCAGTTGTTGAAGTGCTGGACTAGGATTCTGGGAGACTGGGGGCTGAATGCCTCCTCGGCCATGGAAACCCACTGTTTCACTTTCTCAGTTTTAGAGTAAGGAAAGGGAAATCCCTTCTGGACAACCCCAGTGGTAGGTTCACCTTTAGGATCCCAATAATTTACACGTTAAATTGTGTATTGTTTTGTTGTTAAATGGCAAGGTGTCAGCGTGTCTATTTAATTAAGGATCCATTGTCTGCTGGGAAACCCCCTCCCCCTGCGTGGTTTTGATTTGCATTTGCTGGGTCTTGATTTGGGTGTTTTTCTGGTCTGGTAGCCAAACTTTAAGGGTATCTTCTTTCAATGGGTTTATGGGTTTCAATGGCGTCCCTGTGCCTTCTGACCTGATAGTTGTTGGCACACTCTAGAATTTCAGTCTTTTCAAACAGCATTTTATGCCCAGGTGGTTTCTTAAGCATTCTGCTAATGATGATTTTTTTCTAGCTGACCCAGTCGGGAGCATCTCTCATGTTCCTTGATTTATGTTTGAGCACTGCGTTTGGTGGTTCCTATGCAGACTTGTTCATGGCTGCACGGTCACTGTAAACTCCTGCGGCCATGAGAGGGTCTCTCATGTCCTTCGCTGAGGGTAGCATTTGATGGATTTCCTTGGTCATTTGTAGATCGTTTGGAGGTTGTGTTTCCTCAACACTTAATTGTGTTTCCTCGACGCTTAATTGTGGTGTCCCTCAGGGCGCCATCCTGTCCCCGATGCTATTTAACATTTATATGAAGCCGCTGGGTGAGGTCATTCGGAGGCATGGAGCTCAGTGTCCTCAGTGCGCTGATGACATTCAGATGTACCTCTCCATGTCCAGATCGTCAGCACAGACTTCAGATGGCATCTCTCCTCTTAATGACTCTCTTGCGGCGGTAATGGATTAGATGAGGGAAAACAAATTGAAACTAAATCCAGACAAAACGGAGGTACTAACAGTCACAGGCCCAAAACCAGGCTTGGGAATACAGTCTCCAGTCCTGGATGGAATCACACTCTCCTCTAAGGACTGTGTTCGCAGTCTGGGGGTACTCCTAGATTCGTCGCTCCACATGACTTGTCAGGTGAATGCCACGGTCAAGAGTGCCTGTTATCAGCTTTGGCTGATACACCAGCTGCGCCTTTTCCTGGACATGAGGGACCTGGAAACTGTGGTACATGCTCTGGTAACCTCACGCCTGGACTTCTGTAATGTGCTCTACATAGGGACACCCTTGTGCTTAACCCAGAAACTTCAATTGGTCCAAAATATGGCAGCTAGGCTCGTAACTGGAACATCAAGGAGAGAGCACATAACACCGGTGCTCAAGGCTCTCCACTGGCTGGCGATTAGTTTCCGGGCGCAGTAGAAGGTGTTGGTTTTAACCTTTAAAGCCCTACATGGCTTGGGTCCACCTTATCTCAGGGACCGTCTCTCCCCGTATAAACCCCTCGCACACTCCGAACCTCTGAGAGGAACCTGCTACAGCCTGTGAAAACTAGGCTGTCGCAGACCTCCCAGAGGACTTTTTCCGTGACTGCTCCCAAACTTTGGAATGGTCTGCCGGATGAGATGCGCCTTATAACATCTCTTGATTGCTTTAAAGAAGCTCTGAAGACGCATCTCTTCCGGCAAGCCTTCCCTGACACCTCTTAGATCCCAGCTCCGAATGGGACCTATAAATTGAATTTGACCCCTTGCCTGGTGCTATTTTTCTCCTCAATCTATGAACTATGGAGGATGAATTATGTTTTAATGTTGTTGGTTTTAAATTATTGTTAATTTAATTTATTTTTAAGGGGAGGGTGGCTGGTAATGGGACAATGAAGTGTTTTGATTTGTATGTTTTGAATCTTGCTGTACCCCGCTCCGATTGTACTCACAGAGGAGCGGGCTAGAAATAAAGATGATGATGATGATGATGATGATGATGATTATTATTATTACTCAACAGGTTTCCCTCTTCTGTCCCTTGTTAAGAAAGAAGGGAAGTTGCAGTCCAAAAAACAGAAGAGCATCTTGTTCGGTGGGAAGTCCGTTGGGAGTAATGATGAGTACTTTCATCTGTCCAGCCAGAATTCTGGATTATGGATATGTTGGTGTATTGCATAATGACATCAATGTACTCAGGTCTCTCTGAGCTACTCCCCAAAAAATGACCTTGTAAAACAGTGCAACTGCTGCCACATGGCCACCTCTATGTTGCTGGAGAGTAAGGGGATGAGTGGGAAGACACCCAGCTATTTTCATGTAGCTGGACACACCGTGACAGGCATCTGCAGATACCTCCAGGAGTCCTTGTGAGCTCTCTGTAGGTTATGTCCTTCCAGCACATTGAGCTGCAGGAAGGCAGCTGGACACAGACCCATTCATCCCACTGCTTTCCAACAACACAGAAATGACCATGACGTGCAGGAGGTTGTGCTCGTGATAAGGTGAGATGTTTTATTGGAGGAGTGGGTTTTCAGCAGTTGTGTGGTTGGGATAGAATTCTAAACTTATGCAAAGTCATGAACGTGAATTGTAATGGTGTAGGTTTGAAAAACCAAAGGTTGAAACCAATATTGTCCAGAAAAACCAATATTGTCCAGCCAACTCTGCATCTCAAGGCAAACAAATGTACTAAAAGCAACAAGAAAGGACTCTAAATATTATTGGAAATATGGCAAACAATACTAAAACGTTAAACCAAGAGGAATCAAAAAAATATTTCTCCAGAGGAAGCTATTGTCAACTTAGATCAACAAAAAGATACAGATGTCAACCCCTACCTACTAGAAGAGATTAGGAAAACAGGATTGGATATAAAAACAGAGGTAACAGAAATGATCAAAGGAGAGATAAAAGGTCTTAGAGAAGAGATTAAAACATCTTTACAGACATGAGAACAAAAATTACAGGAGAAGTGAAAGTATTGAATGAAAATATGATAAAAATTCAAGAAAACATATAGAGTAGACATGACAGAAAGAAAACCACCAAGAATAATAATAATAATCCAATGCAAACTTTTTAATCGTCCCGTTTGCAAAAGAGCCTGAGTTTTCTTTTGCAATCAGATATTATAAATAGAAAATAATCTCATTTCCTGAATGTCCTTGGTTTAATCTCAAAATGGCACCACCGGGAAGAGATAAGAATTGCTTAGAAAAGGGGAAAATCCGCCCGCTCTTTTCTCGGATCATGGTCAGGTCCAGGGTATTAAGAGAGATAAAGAGATATAAAGGGGCCCAAAACTCTCGCCCGCGTCTTCGCAACAGGAATGCATTCCTAATTTTTAAGAAAATATGAAAAATATTAGAAGGATGTGATTGAATATTTTGCAAATATTTTCTTGACAATATTTTTTTTAGAAATATGTGATTGAATATTTTGCAAATGTTTTGCATAACAATTCATATTATTTTTTAGAAATATATGATTGAATATTGTGCAAATGTTTACAGAACAGTTCATATTATTTTTTAGAAGGATGTGATTGAATCCTTTGCGTAACAATGCATACTATTTTTTAGAAGGATGTGACTGAATATTTTGCAAATGTTTTGCATCACAATTTCTATAATTTTTTAGAAGGAGGTGACTGAATATTTTGAAAACGTTTGTGAAACAATTGATATTCATTCAGTTTCTTGCGTCCATCTTGGAAAAGTTGCAAAATATATATATTACAGAGGTTTCCAAATTTCTGGCCGTTTGTGACTCATGACCTATCATTTGGGCAATAATCTGAGCTGCATTATTAATATTATTATTATTAATAATAATAATCCGTACCTCATTATGCATCCACAGATTCAACTAGAAAATATTTTTAAAAAATAATAATCCAAAACGCAAACCTTTATTTTTTGTAGTTAAATTAAATTGATTAAATCAATTATTTGATCTGACATTTTACATTTTGCAAATGATATATCAGTAATTTTATAATGCTTTGTATTTTGGTTTCATATTTTTATAACTAGGCAGGCTGTTATTTGTACTTTGGGTTGCTCCACTTTGTAAAGTGCTGTGTAAAGTCTAGAATATAATTATAATTATACAATTATAATATTATAATTTTATAACTGAATAATAGTTAAATATTATCTAGTTAGATATGTTATAATTATTTATATTATAATTAAATATTATATTATATTAATAATGTATGTTATATAATTATATATATATTACACATAATATTTATATTATATTGTTTTTATTTTTGTTCTTATTTTTTGTTTTTATTATTATTTCTTATTATTTTATTGTTATTGTTATAAATTATTAATATATAATATGTATATTACATAAATATATTTCAAATTATAATTATTTGAGGATATAAATAGATTTTTATTTATTATGCTGCAGCAGAAAGTCAGGGTATAAGAATAAAGTTTGTGTATTCATTTATTTTAATTATATTAATAATATATTGTATATAATTATATATATATATATATATATATATATACTTTTATATATATAATTATTTCAGATATATATATTAATTATATTTTATAATTAATTTATGTATATAATATATATATAATATAATTTTATTATATATATATATATATATATATATATATGTTTTAACAGTTATTATTATTGTTATTATTATTATGTTATTTACAATTATAATTCTTCCAGGATACAAATAGGTTATTATTTATTATGCTGCAGCAGAAAGCCGAGGTATAAGAATAAAGTGTGTTTATTTACTTCTTATTTTTACCACCCATTAGATTTAATGGGACCTGAGGACCTACAGATTTGGGGGAACCGACGGAGGGTTGTGCGTCCTGGGTTCAAATTGCGGTGTATATTATTCCCGTTTAGGGATTTCTTTTTTCCCCCCCGATCTTATACCGAAATTTCTCCCTTGGCCTTTATATCCTGATCCAATTGGACGCAATTAGCTTTTTATTTTAAAATATTATCAAAACGAAGAGCCCGCCTCGCAGGGTCGGTGTCACGGAGGATAAACTAGATCTTGACATTGAAAGAATTTGCTGAATTATTATTCGGTTTTATTCTCGCCACCAGTTTGCGCCTCCTTCGCCGTGCACTGCGCCGCCGATGCCATTCCCGCCCCGAGGAACTTGCTGCAGTTTTACAACGTGATCAAATGCTCCGATCCCAGCAGTAACCCTTTGAAAGATTACGCCGATTACGGATGTTATTGCAGACTCGGCTGCAGCGGGACGCCGGTGGATGAGCTGGACAGGTAAGATGACCACTGGCCGCCCCCTTCGGCCGCAGTGGACACTGACCGGTGGCCTTTGTTTCCCCATTTCTGACTATGGGAAACATGGGATAGATAGATAGTGATTGATTGGGTTACAGCCACGGAAATTGTAAAAGCAGCGTCCTGGCGCTATAATTTTTCACGTCTTTTGGGAAACAGGTGTTGTCGCTTGCTTCGCAGCGGCCAAGAGGCAACCAGAATGCAAACCTGTGCTGGAAAACCCATATACGAAATCCTACGCCTTCAGCTGCTCCGGAGATCGCCTGCAAAGGTAACCCTAGGACCCTAGAGTCTGAAGGGACTACCAAGGGCCCTATAGTCCAACCCTCTTCTGCCATGCAGGAATACATAGAACACTAGAGTCGGAAGGGACTACTAAGGGCCCTATAGTCCAACCCTCTTCTGCCATGCAGGAATACATAGAATACTAGAGTCTGAAGGGACTACTAAGGGCCCTTTAGTCCAACCCTCTTCTGCCATGCAGGAATACATAGAACACTAGAGTCTGAAGGGACTACTAAGGGCCCTATAGTCCAACCCTCTTCTGCCATGCAGGAATACATAGAACACTAGAGTCTGAAGGGACTACTAAGGGCCCTATAGTCCAACCCTCTTCTGCCATGCAGGAATACATAGAACACTAGAGTCTGAAGGGACTACTAAGGGCCCTATAGTCCAACCCTCTTCTTCCATGCAGGAATACATAGAATACTAGAGTCGGAAGGGACTACCAAGGGCCCTATAGTCCAACCCTCTTCTTCCATGCAGGAATACATAGAACACTAGAGTCTGAAGGGACTACTAAGGGCCCTATAGTCCAACCCTCTTCTTCCATGCAGGAATACATAGAATACTAGAGTCGGAAGGGACTACCAAGGGCCCTATAGTCCAACCCTCTTCTTCCATGCAGGAATACATAGAATTCTAGATTGACTTTTTCCTTCCTTCTCTCTCTCTCTCTAGATGACAAGGATATTTGTGTGGCATTTCTATGCAATTGCGATTGTAAAGCGGTCATTTGCCTTGTAGGAGCGCCATATAATGAGGAATACAGAAACCTGGACACGAGCAAATTCTGTCAGTGACACAGACCTTGCACTAGTGCAAGACCCTGGTGCAAATTCCGTGCAAAATTGGATAAGGCAGTTCATTTCTTTCATGTTTAGTGCAACAAAGTGATTGCAATAAAACCATGGCACCACAGTTGTGTTGTCTTTTTCCTTTTCCCCCCTTTCTATGCATAAGGGATTTTTCACAATTAAAAAATATTTGGCTGAGCAGAAAGGGATTCGAACCCTGCTCTCCCATTGTCCTACAGCAATGGTCCAACCGCTGCAACTAATAAATAATTAACTGTTCAGAGTTAATACCTATTAAAAAAATTTTAACAGTTAATTAACTGTTAATTAACAACAACATTATTTATGTTTATTTTTTATTTACTCCCATTATTATTATTATTGCTATTATTATTTACTTCTTTTAATATTATTATTGTTGCTATTATTTATTTACTCCTATTATTGTTATTATTATTGCTATTATTATTATTTCTCTGTATACTGTTTTTAATTTAAATTACAGTTTTCAACCACAAATTCCTGGAACCAGAAGTGTTTCAGATTCTGGAATATTTGTGTTTATATGGGAAATCTAAAACCAAAATTAATTTATATTTAATATACAGGTGGTGTAGCCATTATTTTCCTAAATTCCTGGGACCTGAAGTGTTTCAGATTTTGGAATATTTGTCTGTGTGTTATATATACTATATACATATACATAATGAGACATCTTGGAGATGGGACCCTAAATTTAAACTTGAAAATTCATTTATGTTTTATAGACATCTTATATATGCTTAGCCTGAAGCTAACTTTATACTTAATATTTGGTAATAATATTGTGGATGATGGGAGCAATAATAATAATAATGTCCTAGAAAACTACAAATCCCAGGGTTTTCCAGCGATGGAGGGAAGGAATCCTCAACTGGCGTTAGTTCCCTCCTCTCGCTCCAGTAGGCAGGGACTAGAGAAGTTGCAGGTGACGTCACAGGAGGGAACGCCCCTGACCCTTCCAGTCTGTTTCCTGCCTCGCTCCAGATAGGTCTTTCCTTCCTTCCTCTCCTTCCTCTTTACTTATATATAATAATAATAATAATAATAATAATTAAAAAAAAAAAAGCAAAGCCTTTCCCCCCCTTTTTTCTTCTCCCTCCTTTTGTTTCCCTGAGTGCAGGGCTAGTTAGGGAGAGATAGGAGCCAGATGGAGGACGCGGAGGACAGCCCCGGCATGTCCGGGGAAACCTCTCAGTCGGAGGATGCCTTGCAGCGAGCCCAGGCTGAGGCAAGGGCCTCCAGAGCGGCGCGGCCGGGGGAGGGAGAACCCTTGTCCCCGAGCCCAGATGCGCCACGCCACCATCACGCTTCCCGGGATCGGGAAGAGGTGGCGAAAACAGCGGAGACCACCAGACACGCAAGTAACCCTTCCCTGCCTCCCATGGCCCCTCCACCCTTCTCCCTCCCACCGGAGGTCTCCTCCTTCCTGGCCTCCCTCCTTGCCATGCAGGCATCCTCCTCCTCTGTGGGCCAAGCTCAGCCTGCTTCCAACTCCCTTCCCAGGGACTTACCGATGGGTAGAGAGGTCTTCCTCCCTCAGGCCCATTCCTCCTCCTCCTCCTCAGCCCCTGCCAGGTCGTCCTCTGAGGCCATTCCTGAGACTGAGAGGGGAAAATTTAGGCCTAGAATCCACAAACGGAGGACTGTTAAAACTGGCGGGAAAAAGCCCGCCAAATCTGCCCACTCCAAGGCTTCTCATAAGAGAAGGGCGACATCTAGTGGCAATTGTTCGAATTACAAGAAGGCTAAACTCCAGCTTGCAATTCATTCTTCTGCTGAAGATATTGATGTACATTCTCAATCCCAGTCAGTTTCTGAAGGGGGTGATAATGATCTGTCTGATGAAGAAGACATGGAAGTTCCTTTGACTCCTTCATCTCCAAGGTTGTTTTCCGCAGAGGATTTCGCCATTCTTCTAAAAAAAAGCCATTAAGGCACTAGATTTATCTGTTCCTCCCAAACCATCTCAGGTGCTTGACACTGATTTGCCTCAAGGGAAGGGCGACTCCTTTCCACGTCCTGGGCCCTCTGCCACAGAGGTTCCCTTTCCTGTTGATTTTATGAGAGTGGTGAGAGAAGAGTGGTCCAAACCTGGAGTAGTCAGATCTAGTCCAGCAGCAGTCAAACAATTTTACACCTTATCTAATCCTGTGATGTCTAAGTTCCAGGTCCCTGTGGTTGATGCGCCTGTGTCAGCCCTCGTGTCGTCGGCCATTTATGCCAAGGATGGCGACGACGCACTAAAACTCCCAGAAGACAAGAGGGCAGATTCAGCCTTGAGGAGATGCTTCGAGGCTTCTTCTACCGCCATTAGGGCATCAGCATCCGTCTCTATTCTTTCGAGGGCCGCTCACTGCTGGGCAAAGGACCTTATTCAGTTGGTTCCAAAAGGTAATACCAAACTCCGACAGGGTATCAACAAGCTCGTCAAGGTTCTGGCATTCACGTCTGACGCCTCGCTGGACATCATTCAATTCTGTGCCAGAGCCCAGGCGGCCTCCATACCAGTCAGAAGGCAGATCTGGTTAAAAAACTGGCAAGTAGATATGCGATCCAAACAAAACCTCACTATGGCTCCCTTTGGTGGTACTAAACTTTTTGGCGAAGCCTTGGATCCCATTCTCATAGAGACCAAGGACAAAAAGAAGGCCCTACCATCAGTTTACCGTCGGGATGATAGAAAGGCTTCCCGCCTGGGGCAATCTTCCAGCCGTTCCTTCCGCAATAACAATAACTCCTTTCGTCAGAAAGACAACAGATATGGAAGACAACAGCAGTGGTCCGAGCGACGTTTTTCCTCCAAACAACAGTCACTATCCAGAGGCTTCAGTAAGGGATCTTCTAACTTCACCAGTTCATCCAGTACTGGAAAACAACCAACCAATCAACGATCCTGACTGGCCGCCCCATCTGGTGGGGGGCAGGCTACAACACTTCCATCAAATTTGGAAGACCACCACCTCAGACAAATGGGTCTTATCGACTATTTCAGAGGGATATTTAATAGACTTTGTTTATCCACCCAGCGACCACTTCACAGTCTCGCCAAGGTCGAAGCGTCCACGCAAACATCGGCTAATGCTAGAAGCCATCGATCACCTTCTCCAGATAGGGGCAATCGAATCTGTACCACCATTAGAGAGACACAAAGGGTGTTACTCCATCCTGTTTATCGTTCCCAAGAAGAACAAATCTTGGCGGGCAGTCCTCAACCTAAGAAGAGTCAACAGGAGGGTCCGAAAACGGCACTTCAGGATGGAGACCCTAAGGACTATCCTAGAGTCATTAAAGCCACTAGACTACTTGGCATCTCTCGATTTAAGGGACGCTTATTTTCACGTTTTGATTCACCCGTCTCACCGCAAATACCTTCGCTTTTGTTACAACAAGCGCCACTTCCAGTACAAGGCTCTTCCGTTTGGTCTCTCGTCGGCACCGAGAGTATTTACAAAGATAATGATAGCTCTGGTTGCTCATTGGAGACTGCAGGGTTTATTCGTCTTCCCGTATTTGGACGATTTACTGATCTCCGCCCCAGACTACCAACAGGCCTCCAGTGCGGTCGAATCGGTCTTGAAATCATTATCTCTCCATGGTTTTCTGGTAAATCTTGGGAAGAGCCACCTTATTCCATCCCAGCGCATCCTGCACTTAGGAACTCTGATAGACACCCAGAGGGGCTCCGTGTCCCTGCCACCAGAGCGGATCAAGTCCATTCGAGGTCTGATTTCATCGATTCTTCCATCTCCCTCGACAGATCTGTTAATACTTGCAAGGCTCCAGGGGCTGATGATTTCAGCCATGAGCTGTGTTCCCTGGGCCCGATTCCATTCAAGAGACCTACAATGGCTTCTCCTTCCCTTTCAGCAAAAGATAGCTCTAAAGTTACACAAACAAATTCATGTGCCCCTCAGTGTAAAGAGATCACTTCATTGGTGGATGTCCAAACGCTTACAGAAGGGGCGTCCCATATGGCATCCTCAGCCGATACAAATATCCACGGATGCAAGCCTGTACGGATGGGGAGCCACTCTAGAGTCTCAGGTGGCGCAGGGCAGATGGACCGACCGCGAAAAGGCTCACAGCATAAATTGGCTGGAACTCAGGGCAATTCGCCTTGCACTTCTGTCCTTTGCTCCCCAGTTGGTGAACGCCAATGTTCTAGTCAGGACCGACAATATCACAGCAAAAGCTCATGTCAACAGAGAGGGCGGAACGAGATCGCGCTCGTTGATGCTAGAGACAAAGAAGCTCCTGAGTTGGACAGAAATCAACCTTCTTTCCCTTCAGGCCGAACACATAAAAGGAACTCTAAACACAAGGGCAGACTGGTTGAGCAGAAAGGACATAGACCAGGCCGAATGGCGGCTACACCCAGAAGTCTTTCGACTGATATCCCAAGTGCTGGGTTACCCAATAATAGATCTGTTCTCTTCCCCAGTAAACAATCAGCTGCCAAGATTCCTCTCCCGGTTCCCGACACAGGGCTCGGAAGGCGCAGATGCCCTACACGCTCCCTGGCCGTCCGGACTACTTTACGCCTTTCCTCCTATTCCGATGATATCCAGATGTCTTCTAAAATTAAGAAGAGAAAGATCAACTCTGATACTGGTTGCCCCATTTTGGCCAAGAAGGCCTTGGTTTCCAGAAATATTGGCCCTGGCGCAAGATGTGATAAAGCTCCCTCTCCGTCCAGACCTGTTGTCTCAGGGTCAGATATGCCATCCAGACCCTCAATGGCTCAACCTTCACGCATGGAGACTGAGCGCAGCATCCTGCTAAAGGATGGACTGAACCCTCAGGTGGCAGATACCATCTTGCAATCTAGAAGACCCTCTACTAGAAGGATATATGAATATACTTACCGTAACTTCTCAGCCTGGTGTGTCTCTAACAAGGTATCTGTGTCATCCTTTACCATAGGCGACCTGCTTTCATACCTCCAGCTGGGTCTCAATAAGGGACTTAAGCCTAACACTCTTAAAAGACAAATATCAGCGATCACCTCAGCTTTGCCTTTGAAACAGTCAAATTTCATTTCTTCTCATCCATATATAAAAAAGTTTATTAGGGCTGCTTCGCTTCTTGGCCCTCCCACAGTACACCATTACCCGACGTGGGATTTACACTTAGTTTTGGCAGCTCTTACCAAGGCTCCTTTTGAACCTCTACAGCAGACAGACCTAAAATTCCTTACTTGGAAGGTATTATTTCTGGTAGCCATCACTTCTGCTAGAAGAGTGTCAGAGCTGGGGGCCCTGTCGGTCAGGTCAGAACTGTGCACCTTTAGAGACGACTCGGTGGTCTTACGTTTAGATCCTACATTTATTCCAAAGGTCAATTCGACGTTCCACAGGGCTCAAGAGATAATTTTGCCTTCCTTTTGTCCTAATCCCAAAAAAGATTTAGAAAAATCCTGGCACACGCTAGATGTCCGCAGGGCTCTTCGGATTTACATCAAGCGTACTCGCAGATTCCGCAGTTCTGATCGCCTGTTTGTCTCTTTTTCTTCATCTTCCAAGGGCAAAAAAGTTTCCTCCACTACATTATCCAGATGGATAAGGGACTGCATAGCTAAATGTTATAGCTCCAACAACTCCTCTCTACCAAGATCCATCACTGCCCATTCCACTAGAAGTGCCGCCACTTCGGCAGCTCTATCCACCAATGCCCCTTTATTAGATATCTGTAGGGCTGCTACCTGGGCATCTCCCTCTACCTTTGTCCGCCACTACCGCTTAGATGTTTTCCAATCTGCTGAGGCGTCGTTTGGCAGGCGAGTCCTGCAAACGGTTGTTTAAGAGCTATTGTCAGTTCTCCCTCCCATAGTTGATAGCTTTGGCATATCCCAGTTGAGGATTCCTTCCCTCCATCGCTGGAAAAATGAACATTGGCTTACCTTGTGATATGTTTGTTTTCAGCGATGGAGGCGAAGGAATCCTGCCCTCCCAGAACTGAGATAACGTTTCGGTTGTGGAGAGGGTCAAGTTTATCTAAGTTATCTTTACATGTTGTTATTGTTTATCTAGTAGATATTAGTGTTAAATAAATCTTTAGCTTCAGCTTGTTTATAGACTGGAAGGGTCAGGGGCGTTCCCTCCTGTGACGTCACCTGCAACTTCTCTAGTCCCTGCCTACTGGAGCGAGAGGAGGGAACTAACCCCAGTTGAGGATTCCTTCGCCTCCATCGCTGAAAACAAACATATCACAAGGTAAGCCAATGTTCATTTCTCGCAGGATAAAGTGGGCGTCAAACTGCTTTAAATTGTGCAGTGTGGCTGGGATTTGTAGTTTGCTGCGAGGCCCAGTCTGAAAATTACCTCACAAAAGTTACTGAGGCCTAGCAGGCCTCACAACCCACTTTGGCCCTATTTGGACTACATTTCCCATAATCCCTCACCTTTGGCTACCTTGTCTGGGGCTGCTGGGAAACGAAGTCCAAAACAAAGATATTAAGTCAAGCAAACAAATGAGTGAATAAAGTAAATGCATTAATACATAAATAAATAATAATAAAAGAGCCCTTTCTCTTTGAAGTCTGTGAGAGAAAAAACGAGGGAGGAGAAGGCCTTCTTTGACCCTCAGGCTCTGAGGCCTAGCAGGCCCTAAGCCTGCCCTCGAGTTTCACTCCTCTCTTAAATGGAATAGAAATAAATAATCTTCATCCGGAGAGAAGTGACCAGGGGGGTGTCCATTAGGGTCCGGCCGTGGCTCCTCTTCTTCTTCGTCCGGAGAGAAGTGACCGGTGGGGCGTCCAGCTGAGTTCGGCCATGGCTCCTCTTCTTCTTCGTCCGGAGAGAAGTGACCGGTGGGGCGTCCAGTGGGGTCCGGCGATGGCTCCGCTTCTTCTTCGTCCGGACAGAACTGACCGGTGGGGCGTCCAGTGGGGTCCGGCCATGGCTCCTCTTCCTCTTCGTCTGGAGAGAACTGACCGGTGGGGCGTCCAGTGGGGTCCGGCCATGGTTCCTCTTCTTCTTCGTCCGGAGAGAACTGACCGGTGGGGCGTCCAGTGGGGTCCGGCGATGGCTCCTCTTCCTCTTCGTCCAGAGAGAACTGACCGGTGGGGTGTCCAGTGGGGTCCGGCCATGGCTCCTCTACTTCTTCGTCCGGAGAGAACTGACCGGTGGGGCGTCCAGTGGGGTCCGGCCATGGTTCCTCGTCTTCTTCGTCCGGACAGAACTGACCGATGAGGTGTCCAGAGGGGTCCAGCCATGGCTCCTCTTCTTCTTCGTCCGGAGAGAACTGACAGGTGGGGCGTCCAGTGGGGTCCGGCCATGGCTCCTCTTCTTCTTCGTCCGGAGAGAAGTGACCGGTGGGGCGTCCATCGGGGTCCGGCCGTGGCTCCTCTTCTTCTTCGTCCGGAGAGAACTGACAGGTGGGGCATCCAGCGGAGTTTGGCCATGGCTCCTCTTCCTCTTCATCCAGACAGAAGTGACCGGTGGGGCGTCCAGTGGAGTCCGGCCTTGGCTCCTCTTCTTCTTCGTCCGGAGAGAAGTGACCGGTGGTGTGTCCAGTGGAGTTCAGCCATGGCTCCTCTTCTTCTTCATCCGGAGAGAACTGACCGGTGGGGCGTCCAGTGGGGTCCGGCCATGGCTCCTCTTCTTCTTCATCCGGAGAGAAGTGACCGGTGGGGTGTCCAGTGGGGTCTGGCCGTGGCTACTCTTCTTCTTCATCCGGAGAGAAGTGACCGGTGGGGTGTGTAGCTTTTTTTGGGAATGCATAGATATAGGATGGGGGATACCTGGCTTAACAAGCCTTATAAGTGTGAAAGGGATCTGGGGCTCGAAATTGACCACAAGTTGAACATGAGTCAAGAGTGTGATGCAGCAGCTAAAAAGGCCAATGCGATTCTAGACTAATAGAAGTATTTAAAAGACTGGGGGAAAGTCATAGAATACCTGAGTTCAAAATGGAGGGGAAATAACTCAAATAAGACCTGAAAGAGAGTATACAATTCCAAATTTTATTCCACACAGAAAATATGTATTAAATACAAAGATATATCTATATCTATATATTATACCTATATAATATATATAGGTATATAGAATAAAATAATGTAACAAATCCGGCCATCTAAACTATTATTCTATTTCACGACTGCAATTATGGAAAACAATTTAATATATATATATATATATACAATAATAAAACTGCCCGCTGTGACCCGCTGCTCTCTCCTCGGTCTCCTTTCGCAGGCGTTCGCCGTTATCCCCCAAACTTTTTGGCGTGTTTTGTGACGGGCGGAGACCCAGAGAAGAAGAGCGTCCTGACAGCAAGTGACAGTGATTGACAGCGAGTGACAGTGAGTGACGGCGAAGGGTGACGATGGTTCCCTCGGAGAGCAACGGAGTCTCATAGAATCATAGGACCATAGAGAGGTCTTTAAGCAGAAGCTGGAGAGCCACCAGTCCCGAGGAGGGATTCGACAGGGAGTTCCTGCATGTCCGAAGGGGCTTGGCCCGGCTGTGGCCCTTCACGGGGGTCTCTTCCATCCCTTCCAGACCTCAGCCGCTCTTGGGCCGCCCTCCAGGACCCTGACCCCTTCCCGGACGGGGGGCACCCCTTCTCTCCTCCTCGACCCCGGGACCCCCCTCCCTCCGCCCCGCGCCGGACCCTGCGCCCCAGAAGTGAGCTTTCTAGATTGGCAGGAAAGTGTGACATGAAGTTGCCTTTTCCTTAATGCTTAGCAGCTGCACCACAGCCTTTAGATGGAGCTGCGCTGTTCCGCAGTTTTTAAAAAAGAAGCTGGGAAAACCAGCACCTTTTTAAAGGCGCTTCTTCTCCCCTAAAACGCAAAAAAAGGGTTTTCATGGCACACTTTCCCTTTTTCTCATCTAAAGGCTAGAGTTTCATGCAGCCATGAACACACTTCTTTTTGCCAATCTAGAAAGCCCCATAGTCCCTATCCATCCGGATATTGATCTATTACCTATCTATCTATCTATCCAAATATCCACCTGTCTGCCTGCCTATATAAAATCTACATATACATCTCTCTAAAGTATTATTAATCTATCTCTATCTATCATCTATCTCATCTAAATATCTGTCTATGTATCTATCCATCCGAATATTGATCTATTTATTATCTATCTATCTGTCCAAACATCTATCTGTCTTTCTGCCTATCTCTCTCTCTCTCTCTCTCTCTCTCTCTCTCATATATATATATATATATAACCTACGTATACAACTCTCTAAACTATTATTCATCTGTCTCTATCTGTCATCTGTCTAATCCAAATATCTATCTATGTTCCTATCCATCGGGATATTGATCTATTACTTGTAAGGGAAGAAGGAAAGAAAGAAGAAAGAAAAATGGAAGTAAGGAAGCGAATAAAGAATGAAGCAAGGAAAAGGGAGGATGGAAGGAAGGAAAAAAAAAGAAGGAAGGAAAAGAGAGTGCTTGAGAAGAGAGGAAGGAAGGAAGGGAAGAAGAAAGAAAAAAGGAAAGAACGAAGGAGAACAGAGAGACTGAGAAGTGAGGAAGGAAGGAGGAAGGAAGGAAGGAAGGAAGGAAAGAAAGAAAGAAAGAAAGAAGGAATAGGAAGGAAGGTAGCAAGGGAAGAAGGAAGGAAGGGAATAAAGGAAAGAAGGAAGGAATGTAAGGGGAGGAAGGATGGAGGAAGGAAGGAAGGAAGAAAAGAAGGAAGGAAGGAAGGAAGGTAAAGAAATGAAAAGGGAAGGGAGGATGATACGGAAGGAAGAAAGAAAAAAGGAAAGAAGGAGGAAGGCAGAAAGGAAGGAGAACAGAAACATTGAGAAGAGAGGAAGGAAATAAAGAAAGAAGGAAGGAAGTAGGAAGAGAAGGAAAAGAAAGGACGGGAAGGAAGGAAAATAAGGGGAGGAAGGAAGAAAAGAAGGAAAGAAGGAAGGAAGGAAGATAATGGAAGGAAAAAGGAAGGGAGGAAGGAAGGAGGAAGACCGAAAGGAAGGGGGCGCAGGGTCCGGCGCGGGGCGGAGGGAGGGGGGTCCTGGGTTGAGAAGGGGAGAAGGGGTGCCCCCCGTCCGGGAAGGGGGTCAGGGCCCTCAAGGGCAGCCCAAGAGCGGCTGAGGTCTAGAAGGGATGGAAGAGACCCCCATGAAGGGCCACAGCCGGGCCAAGCCCCTTTGGACATGCAGGAACTCCTCGTCAAAGCCCCCTCCAGCTTCTGCTTAAGGACCTCCGAGGAAGGAGACCCCAAGGCCCTCCGAGGGAAAGCGTGGAAGCCTCTCCTTTCACTCCCTCCTGGGCCAGATGATGTTTCATGGAGGGAGGGCTCTTCTCTTCAAGCCCCTTGTGACGTGCAGGAACTCCCTGTCGAAGCTCTCCTCCAGCTTCTCCGAGGAAGGAGACCCCAAGGCCCTCCGAGGGAAAGCGTGGAAGAGTTTGTGCGACGGTCAGAGGTCATGCGGGGCATCCATCTTGCAACGGTCGAAGGTCTTCAGGTCCATCCGGTCCATCAGGGCTCGGACAATCTCCAGGATTTCCCTACCGAGAAGAGAGAGCCAGGGTCACCTCTCTGGACATTGTCCCTTATATTTAAAATAAAATTAGCATGAAAATAATAAAAATAAAATACATAATATATAATAAATAAATAAATAAATTATAAAATAAATTATAACAGATAATAAATAATAATTGCAAATAATTATAGCAATAAATAATAATAAATAATAAAATAAAAAGAATAGTAAATAATAAAAAACAGTAATAATAAATATATCACAAATAAATAAATAAATAATGAATACATAGCAAATAAATATAAGCAAATTGAAAAAAAGAAATAAAAATAAGAATGAAAATAATAAAAATAAAATGATGCATAATGTTGTTGGAATCCTGCCTCAATCCAGGGGGAGAGGCGAGAAATATAAATAAATAATATTATCATTATTATTTTAATTATTATTATTATTAATAAAAAATAAAAATAAATAAATAAAAACATTAAATAAATAAATAATACAAATAATAATACAAATAATGATAAATAAAATGAACAATGAATAATAATAGCAAATAATAAATGAATAAATAAATAATAAATAAGAAAAAAATGATAATAAATAAAAACAAATAATAAATAAATAAATAATATAAAATATAAAATATAAAATGATAGTAAATAATAAATAATTAAATAATAAGTAATAATAAATAATAATATAAAATTATAGTAAATAATAAATAAATAATAAGTAATAATAAATAAATAATAATATAAAATGAAAGTAAATAATAAATAATGAAATAGTAAGTAATAATAAATAAATAAAAATATAAAATGATAGTAAATAATAATTAAATAATAACTAATGATAATGAATAATAATGGATAAATAATAATACATAATAAATTAAAATTAAAAAAATAAGCAGAAAATAAGCAAAACAGCGCTCCAGAGCAACAACGTCCTCCCCAAACCCAACTGGATGCTGTGACAGTGTGACTCCACAGCCGTAGGGAAACTTGAACCCGGGCCAGGCGTTAAGCTGTGGACATTGCGAGCCCGGTCGAGCGGCCGGAAGACATGCTTACTTTTGGGAGATGTAGTTAGCCTCCCCTTCCTTCCGGTTGCGCAACTCCACCAGGAGGGCGTTGCCGAGCGTGTTCTGGAGGAACGGGAGCCAGCGCTGGATCTTCCTGACGTTTTTGTGCCGCTTAATAATGACCTCAATGGCCTTCAGGGCCTTCGCCTGGAGACGGAGGGAGAGATGGTGACGCCGGGCTTCGGACGGAGGACCCACAAAGACCGCCGTCCGGCCGCCAGGGTCCCTTCCTCACCTGGAGCAGGGAATCGCGCCGGTTCGCCACGGAGAGGAAGGAATGCAACGCAGCGTCCAGGTTGCCTTTTGGCGACAAGGCGACAGCATACATGAGGTTGGCGCAGTCCCTGCAAACGAGAGAAAAGGCAAGTCGCATCCTCCTCCTCCTCCTCGCCGGGATGGCGGGCGACGGGGGAGAATTCGTGGGGGAATACGACAAAGACTCACTTGTTTCCGGTGTCCAAGTAGTGCGCCAACACCATTTTGAAATGGCGCCGCGCCAGGATGTCCGCCATCTCCGTGGCCAAGTCCAGGTCGAGGTACTCCATAACTTGGCAAACACTGTGCAGGTACCGCAGTCCCTATGAAAGGAGAAGGGAAAGGGACAGAAAAAGGGAGAAATGAGGCAATGGCCATTATTTGCTTTATGTGAGAAGCCTTGAAAAAGCGCAGTTCCTTACGGAGGCAGAGCGAAGATTCGCCTCGAAAACGGCGTGCTTTTGTGCAATGGCCTCATCGTCGCCATCTCCTGGCTCACTCTCCACATCCTCCAAGTCTTCCTATTGATAAACGGAAGAGAAAGAGTGAAACACATCAATATTATTTACGATTTCTTTATGGTATTTACACCCCGCTGCAGGAAGGGACAAGATGGCCGCACTCTGGGTCAGCAGAAAACCTCCCATTCCTTACCAAGAAACGGCTATCCGGACCCAGATCCGAGGCCAGGGCCTGCGTCACGGTGTCCTGTGTACCAGCGGCAGCCTCTGGCGCAATGTCTTCTGTATCTGAAAGGAGGGTCTGGACGTCGATGTCCTTTGTAGGAGCCTCTGGATCCGGCTTCGGCGCTCTGAAATAACGGAGGCGCAAAAAGGGACCGTCCCTCCTGTCCCCCGACGCGGCCCAACTCAACAAGGGCGTCCTTACGCGCCGCACTTTGCGTCCCCGAGAAATGGCTCCCGGGTGCGCAAGGCGATACGCAAGTGGGAAAATTACCTTTGCGGGGCCTGTTCTCCGAATACTAACACGAAAGGCTCCCGCGGCTCCTTCCCGCATTTCTACGAAGACAAAAAGGAGAGTCAATTGGGACGTCCGTCCTCCGTCAGAAGAGCGGAAGCAGGGAGGGCACCCCAAACGTATGCGCCACCTCCTCCCTTTCCAGGATGCTTCACGTACCTCCGGCGGTGGCGCTTCCTTCACAAGGATTCGCCTGAGTCCTGGGATCCTGAAATAATGGGGCAGGGAAAACAAATATTATCATTATTATAAGTAGTAGTATTACTACTAGTAGTAGTAGCCTTGGACCCCACAAAAAGGTGCCCTGGAGTCAGTCTGGTTTCCAGGAATCTGCATCGGGGCAGGAAAAGGGTCATATTAGTATTATTCTCATTATTATTACTATGATGACAGTAGGCCCTTGATATCTGCTGGGGTTTGGTTCCAGGATCCTCACTAAAACCCCATAAACCCCACAGTCCCCTCCTTGATGCAGTCCATCCTCCGTCTTCCTCTCTTCCTCCTTCCTTCCTTCCCTCTTTCCTTCCCGGCATCGTTTCATCTTTTCCAAGGAGTCCTTCCTTCTTTCTTGTGATGCGTCTGAAGCATGACTTTGGCCATCTTGGCTCCTTCCAGGGAGATTTCCTGCTTCATCTGCTCCGGACCCATTGCTTCGTCCGTGGGGCCCTCAGCTCCAAATAATCTCAAATCAACGGCTTTTTCTCCTGTCCTTCTTCCCCGTCCATCTCTCACATCCATCCTTAGCAATAATAACAGGGATTTGCAGTGTCTTGAATGCGCCTGACTTTTCTGCCTCGTTTGCGTATCTTTGCATTGTAGGGTCTTCTCCAATATTTGCTATCTATCTATCAATCGTCTCTTTACGTATCCACTATCACGCTATCTGTCTGCCTTTTATACATCCATCTCTGTCTATCTTTGGTCCTCTCCTCCCAACCCAGAATCACACAGTATGTGTGTGGATATATGTACATATAAAAGCCTATGACTTCCCAAAAAAAAGGGGCTTACCCTGGTTCTTCCTCCTTCATCCCTTCCTCCTTCTCTTCCTCCTCCTCTTCCTCCTTCTCTTCCTCCTCCTCTTCCTCTTCCTCTTCCTCCTTCTCTTCCTCCAAGACGCCATCTTCGAAATCCTACAAATAAAATTGGATTCAGGCATGAGAAGAAGCTCCAAGAGATATTTCCTGATCTTTTTATTTCTCTTTCTTATTTCATTATAAAGAAGACTCCCTAAAGAGAAACAAAACGAACCGTCGTATCGTATTTATTCCCAAATGAACGTATCAGGCTATATATATATAATTTATAGATACATAAACCATGGCATGTAAATATTTATTTTCCTACCGAGCTTTTCTGTGTCTCTTCCGCTTGAAAGGCTGATGATGGACCTTCCTCCGCATCCATCGCCTTCTCAGTTTCCGGGAGTCTGCAGCGGGGCAGGAAAAGGGGAGGATTAGTATTATTATTATCATTATTATTATTATCATTATTATTATCATCATTATTATTATGACAAGCCCCATAGCTTGTAAAACCCCATAAAAGGCTACCGATGCCGGCTATGAAAGCCTCCCACTCGCTTCCCACAAAATGGGTCTCTGACCTGACCGTTGGCTCTGGTTCTCCGTCGGTCACTTTTGGGCATCTTCGGCAAGGTATGATCCTTCTGGCCACTTTCCTGCACCTGCGGCCGCAGGAAATGACCCATCGCTTGACCTCTCCTCCGATCGCTCTCAGTCCAGGCATCGTGGCTCCGAAATACACACCGATGCGGACGCGAAGGGCAGGGTCCGGCCAGCAACTGCCACAGAATCTCACCCGGGTTCTAGAGAGGGTTCTAGAAGGCAGAGAGGAATGGAACTTTGACAGGCCTGAGGGCTGGATGATTGACAGGTGAGGAGGTTCATTGACAGAGGCTGCATTCACACACACTGTATATGCACTCGGTGTGTAAGTGTGTATTCTATCTGTGTATATTCCTCTTTCTGGTTTCTGCAAATCATACAAATGGGTTCTGCTGCGCCTGCGCAGTCGAATTCGGAACCTTCTGGAATCACTGGGCAAAGTAGAGCTTGCAACCTTTTGGCGGTAGCTCCGCACCTCCTCCATATAAGCCCAGTTCCCGCTCTTTTCCCCAGCAGTTCCTTCTTTTCTGCCGTGTTGGCTGTTCGAGGAACTGTGTTGGAATCTCTGTTGGGTTGTCTCATATCGGTTTCTGATCTTCGGCTTGCTTTCTTTGACCATTCTTCTCGTACTCCGTCTTGGCTCCTGTTCTGACCGTTCGGCTCGCTTGACCTCGCTTTGGATTTTGGATTGGATTTGATGTCTCTGGCTCCGTTTAAGAACTGTGTTGTTTGTGGGACCAAAGTCCCTCGGACGGACTCGGACAAGAAGTGCTTGATCTGCTTGGGAGAGACCCACGATGTCCAGAGCTGTTCTCTTTGCAGATCTCTGACTCCCCAGGCGAGAAAGAACCGAGCTTCCAGGCTAGAGTCCTTCCTTCTCGACAAGGCTTTAGCTCCACAGGAGATCCTTCCTTAGACCTTGAAGTCGGCCTCGAGGATGTCGAGTGAGTCTACAGCTAAGTCCCCTGAGGCCACTGTTTCTCCTACCAGTCCAATCTCTTCATCTCCCCAAGAGAAGGAGGCCCCTCCAGTGGAAAATCGGGTGATTTGGTTAGGTCCAGGTCCTCCAAAAAGGACAGAAAGGAAAAGCCCAAATCGGGCTCGGACCGGAGGGATGATGAGCGGAGGAAGAAGGGGAAACCTTCTCAAGGCTCTACGGATGGCGCTTCTTCCCAGGCTGAGACGATCACGAAGGCCACTGCTAAGAGGAAGCATTCCTGGGGTCGAATCCCCCCATAACAAAGCCCGCTCTGACTCCAATGAGGGATCCCATGTTTGCCGGAAGAGTTCGAGCCCCAAAGAGACTCCTGCTTTGTTTGTTGTTGAAAGGCAAGGTGTCATATTGGGCTGATCTAGACTGGCAAAAGGGGGTGTGTTCATGCCTGCATGAAAGTGTAGCCTTTTGATGACCCACACTGAAAGTTTGGCATGAACGCATTTCTTTTGCATTTTAGTGGGAGGAAAGCAGCTTTAAAAAGGAGCTGTTTTTCCCAGCTTCTTTTTAAAAAGGGTGTAACAGCGCAGCTGTGTCTAAATGCTGCAGTGCAACTGTGCAGTTTTTTAAAGCTCCCAAACCCTAGCTCCAGCCCTAATCCAAACCCTAGATATGTGCAGTAGGGACTCTGGGATGCTGTAACTGTTATCCAACTGCACATAAAATGTCAATTCATTCATAAAATAAATTGTAACAGATTTAATTATTTTTAAGGGGGGGAGGGATGCAGTTTGTTTTGTTAATGTAATAGTATTTTAATGTGTAAGCCGTCTCGATTGATCTCAAAGGGGTGGGGTATAAATTATTATTATTATTATTATTATTATTATTATTATTATTAAATAAAGGGATTGGTGCACCAATGCAACTGCGCACTTTAAAAAAGGAAGCGAAACGACAATGGTAATTTGACAGATCTTCATAACTGCCCAGTTCATGTGTGATTTACCTGCGCAACTGCACAGTTTGCAGCTGGCAATACAATTGCCTGTATGATGTACCGGTGCAACTGCGCAGTTCGCAGCCGGCAACAACAACAAAAAATATATTAAAGGTTCAGTGCGGCCAAAAGCCCCATTCATTGCCACCCGTGCAGCTGCTCCGCCTGTGTTTCTAGCATCCTGACAGCTTCCAATGTAGTTGCTGAGCAACAGAAAAGATTTCAGATAAGTCCTTCCCACTCCTGCTCAGTGTAGCTGCCCTATGCCGTTTTATTAGACACCTGGGACTTGCAGTGTAGCTGCTAAGTATTAAGGAAAAGGCAACTTCATGTCGCCCTTTCCTGCCAATCTAGAAAGCCCCATTGTCTATTTAATTAAGGATCCATTGTCTGCTGGGAAACCCTCTCCCCCTGGATGATTTTCATTTGCATTTGCTGGGTCTTGATTTGGGTGTTTTTCTAGACTGGTAGCCAAACTTTAAGGGTTTCTTCTTTCAATGGGTTTATGGGTTTCAATGGCATCCCTCTGCCTTCTGACCTGATAGTTGTTGGCACGGTCCAGAATTTCAGTCTTTTAAAACATCATTTTAAACCTAGGATGGTTTCTCAAGCGTTTTGCTGATGATGATTTTTCTTGCTGACCCAGTCTGTAGCATCTCTCGTGTTTCTTGATTCATGTTTGAGCACTGCATTTGGTGGTTCCTATGCAGACTTGTTCATGGCTGCACAGTACACGGTAAACTCCTGCGGCCATGAGAGGGTCTCTCATGTCCTTCGCTGAGGGCAGCATTTGATGGATTTTCTTGGTCGGTTTGTAGATCGTTTGGAGATTGTGTTTCCTCAGCAGTTTCCCTCTTCTGTTTCTTGTTTTAGCCATATTTTTATTTTTAAGAATAAATAAATGTCTGTCTGTCCAACTCTCTGAATTCGTTCACTTTCTGCATCCACTCTTCCATTGTTGGGACCCTTTCTGATTTCCAATTTTTGGCTACCAAGATTCTGGCTGCTCTTACTACGTATAACAATATCCGACAATGCTTTTCTCCATCTTCCACTTTCAGCACGGAAGTCATATTTAGTAGGTACAATTTTGGGTTCATTGAATATTTTATTTTAAATATGTCCTGGATTATAGCATGTATTTCCATCCAGAATTCTTGAATCTTTGGACACTCCCACCATGTGTGGAACAAGGAGCCATTTTCGCATCTCCAACAGTTGCTTTCTGGTAATTTGTAAATTTTCTTTAGTTTTAAAGGAGTTTAGTGCCATCCAGTCATTATTTTGAGATGGTTTTCCTTTAAATCCTGTGCCACCGTGAATTTGTTTGTCTTAGCCCAGGCAATTTGCCATTCTTCTAAAAATATTTTGCAACCAAAATCCTGAGCCAATTTTTTCATATATTCTTTTATTACTTCCTGTTCTAATTTATAGCTTGATAACAAATTGTATAATTTAGATTTTTTAAAAAATCTGGTTGCCAAAATATTTTATCCAATTCATTCTGGTTTTGTTCTATGCTTATCTTCTTCTTATCCTCGAAAAATCTTTGTTTTAGTTGGAGATGATTAAACCATTGTAAATTGTAACCCTCTTTATTTAAATCCTCTTTCAATTTTAAATCCACATTCCTCAGATGATCAGATTCAAGAATATTTTTGTATGCCAACCACTTTTTATCTTCAACCCATCTACCAAAAAAAGCTTCCTGGGGTGAAGTCCAAATTGGTAATTTAAAGTAATATCTCTCCCCCCAACTACTTAATAATGTTTTCTTAATTAGATCGTTATTAAAATCTCTGTTGAGTTGTTTATCATAGCATAAATAAGCTGAATGTCTTCCAAATTCAATAAATTTTATCATTTAATTTGATCCATTTCTGAATCCAAATTAAACTACATGCAGAGAAATAAAATTTTAAATATGGCAGTGTGTTTCCTCCTCTTTTTTTTTTTAAGTAGCCCATTTAATTCTAGGTTTATTACCTTTCCACATGAATCTTTTAAACTCCACTTCCCAGTCTCTGAAGCCTTTTCCCTGTATTATAATTGGAAGACTCTGCATTAGAAACATCACCTTAGGTAAAATTACCATTTTGATTACTGCAATTCTGTCTAAAATTGATAGATTCATTGTGTTCCATCTGCATAAATTTTCTCTTCCTTTCTTCCAAGTCTTATAATAGTTGTTTTCAAATAATTTCAGATTGCTTTTAGTCAGCCATATTCCTAGACATCTTTTTTTCGTCTCCACTTTGCACCCAGACTTCTGCATTAATAAGCCTTCTTCCTGTTTTGACATCTTTTTGTTATCATTAATGTTTTTCCTTTGTTTATCCTTAACCCTGAATATTTTCCAAATTTTTTCATTTCGTAGAATAAATTTTCCACACCCATAATTGGATTTTCTAAGTTTATTGTGATGTTATCTCCAAAGACTCTTACTTTCGTTTCATTTCCTTTTATTTTTATCCCTCTCATATTTGGATTTGAGTTGATGGCTTTAATTAAAATTGCCATAACTGAAATAAACATAATAGGGGAAATAGGGCACCCCTGTCTTGTCTCTTTGTTAATATTAAATTCGGTTGACTTCTCACAGTTGACTTCTCGCTCTTAATCATCAAATGAGACCTTTGATATTTATAAATTTGTTTAATACTGTTTATAAAATTTTCCCCCAATTTCATTCTCTTCAGAACTTCCAAAATAAAATCCTACCTAACATTATCAAAGGCTTTCTCTATATCAATGCCCATCAAGGCAAATTTTTTATCACTGTTAACATTATAATACTCTAAACTATTTGGAATAGTCCTTATATTATTTCTAGTTTGCCTTCCTGCTAGAAAGCCATTTTTATCTCCTCCTATTACTTCTATCAATAATTTTTTTTAATCTGGTGGCTAATATGTGGAGAAGTACATAGAAATGAACTGAAAGTAAGAGTAAGAATATTTTGACTTTATCTTGCATTTGTTACTGAGTTACAAGGACTTGAGGTGCGTTTATTTGTGAACGCCTGCAAAAGCTTATTAGAGCAATAAACGCCTACGAACGCCTATTAGAGCAACAAATTGGTGTTTTCTTTTCAGTCTTTTTTCCAGTTTCTTTCATAGAATCATAGAGTTGGAAGAGACCCCAAGAAAGGCCGTCCAGTCCAACCCCCTGCCATGCAGGAACTCCCAATCAAAGCATCCCCGACAGATGGCCATCCAGCCTCTGCTTAAAGACCTCCAAGGACAGAGATTCCACCACCCTCCACCACCCTTCACCATTTTAATTGCCCTCTTTTAGACATGCTTGTTTCTCCACATCATTTTTGAATTGTGGTGCCCAGAACTGGACACAGTATTCCAGGTGGGGCCTGACCAAAGCAGAATAGAGTGGCACTATTACTTCCCTTGATCTAGACACGATGCTTCTGTTGATGCAGCCTAAAATTGCATTGGCTTTTTTAGCTGCCGCATCACACTGTTGACTCATGTTCAACTTGTGGTCTACTTGGACTCCTAAATCCCTTTCATATGTAGTCTCGTTCAGCCAGGTGTCCCCCATCCTATATCTGTGTATTTCATTTTTCCGCCCTAAGTGCACAACCTTACATTTCTTCTTCGTGGTCTCTGCGAATCATACAAATGGGTTCTTCTGCGCATGCGCAGTGCAGCTCGGAAACTTCTCGAATCGCTAATAATAATAATAATAATAATAATAAAGTTTATTTATAGCCCTCTCCTCTAATAAAATACTCGGAGCGGGGTACAGCAAAATAAAAAGATACAGAGTAAAAACAACGATCACATCCCACCCCAACCACCCCCCTTAAAACTGAATTAAATCTAGACAGTTTAAAATTAACACAGTTAAAATTGGTCGGCAGTTATTAAAACAAAGTGCATTTTCCTGAACAATCTGTGTGTAAGGCCGCATTAAATCGATTCAAGTAAGTATTAAGTAAAGGGATCACTAATAATTTCCAGTACTGTTTATATTTTTAGAGCAGGGAGCAAGGGTTTCATTTATTCTCTCCTTCAGGGAAAGGCCTGCCGGAAAAGATGCGTCTTTAAAGCCTTTTTGAAACTAGCCAGTGATGTAATGAGACGCATCTCGTCCGGCAGGCCGTTCCAGAGCTTAGGGGCAGTAGCTGGAAAGGCCCTCTGAGAGGTCTGGGACAGCCTGGTTTTCATCGGCTTCAGTAGGTTCCTCTTAGAGGACCGAAGTGTGCGGGGCAGTTCTTGAATTGCAACTTTTTGGCAGTAGCTCCGCCCATCCCTATATAAACCCCATTCCCACTCTTTTCCCTCAGTTTCTTTTTTCTGCCACGTTAGCAGCAGTTAGAAACTTCGTTAGTGAATCGGCTTTCTGTTTTGGACTACGGACTGTTTTTTGACCATTCTCTCGGTTAGCGTTATTGATTCCTTGTCTTCGACCGTCGGACTGTTTGACTACTCTTTGGACCGCGGCCCGGACTGCGTTCCTACCACAGAGTTTCTACGACACTTGCAGGGGCAAAATCCCCGAGAAGGACACGCACACTACGTGCCTCTTGTGTTTCGGCGAGGCCCATAACCTGACGTCCTGCCCGCAATGCCAACTTATCACTCCGCAAGCACGGAAAAAACGCGCGGCGAGGCTCCAAGCAACATTGTTCTCTCAGGCACTTCAGCCGCAGGGGGTTTTGCTTTTGACTTCCAAGCCATCTTCGACAATTAAACCCACTTTGAAGCCAGCTTCTAAACCCTCTTCTATGGGAAAATCCTTGGCTCATAAGACGCCGGTGTCTGGTGCCACTCCCTCCTTTGCGACGGTAACGCACACTCCGGTGTCAGGGGACCAGGCCTCCAAGGATGGGAAGGATCGGGGTGCCTCCCACCTAGAGCCCTCAGAGTCAGTTGAACCCAAAAAAAAACAACCCCAGGCCGGAAGGAGAGCGTCGAAAGAGCCTTCTAAGCGGAAACACTCAGAACCAGTACTTCGGTATCGAGGGCTATACCCAGAGCTGAACAAGCCCTATCTGTTGAGGAGCTGCAGATCGAGGTACTTTCTGACCATTCGGAAGAGCTCGACTCACCTCTGTTGTCTCCATCTCGGCCGGGACACAGAAGGTCTCCAACCCCTATGCTGGAGAAGTCTCCTATCAAGTTACCTGCCCGGGAGAGGCCCTCCTATATTTATGATAGCGAGACTGATAGCTATTACATTCCTGTTGACTAGGAGCGAGCCCTCAGTGAGCTCCGGACAAGACCTGTGCAGACCACATTGTGCCCTCAACAGGTGGTTGAACCGAGACAGACCACAACGGCCACCAGATGGCTGCACACAGAAGCCCTTCTCGATCTCGGTCTCCAGTGGTGTTGGTACATCGTGATCCGTCGGATTCGGACTTGGAGGATCCCATGTCTCCTCGATCTCGGGGCTCAGAGATAGAGTCTGCAGGCTCTACACAAGACATCTACGTGCCAGGTGCTTCCTCTCCGACCAACGATGTCCGCTCATTCACGGAGCACGTGATTCGGATGGGGAGAGCCTTGAAGATTGAAGTTGTGCACGTAGATAATGACACCTCCAACCCAATAGAGAAAAGGATCCAGGAGAAGGTGCCCATTCCACCTGCCATCCCCTTTTTACCTTCCCTCAATTGGATTGTGAGGCGCTCTTGGGAGGTTCCGGCTTCCACGGCAGTCCAGGCCCAAAAAATCGAGGCTCTATACCGCATTATGCCTTCAGAGGCTGTCTGGCTCCGTTCGGATCTAAGACAAAATTCAGCGATCGAGGAGGGGGCTCAACATACATTCACACCTAAGACCTCAACTTCGCCATCAGATAGAGAGGCGAAGATCGACGCCATTGCGAAGAAGGCGTACGCACTTCAGTTCTTGGCTTGAAAGTTGCAAATTACAACGCATGCATGGGGGCATACATACAGTACCTAATGGAACATGTGTCCACGGTACTGCCTGACGTCCCCCAAGAAAGCAGCAAGCTAGCCACCAAACTGAGAGACGGAGCACATTCAATTGGAAACTGGCTGATCATCGTTTCGAGAAACTCGGCTGATTGTTCAGCGAAGGCAATGGTGGCATCCATAGCACTCAGGCGACACGCATGGTTGCGGGCCTCAGACCTTAACCACAGTGCACAGGCGGCTATTGAAGACATGCCATACGATGATGCGGGACTGTTCCATAAGGAAACAGATGATAAACTCAACTTCAATTACGGCATGAAATTGGATGCCAGAAAACATGGTATATCTTCTGCCCCACAGTCATCGTACAGATGTCGGTTCGGGTTCTACCACCCGGCCTACTCAGCCTACCACCGTGCCTTTCAGGATAGGCATTTCCAGTCTTCGGAACCGCCAAGACAGAGATACCCATCCCACTCTTCATCCTCGGGACGTCGGCAGCCCTTTTCCCGGTACCGAAAGCAGTTCCGGAAACAGTTCCCGGAGCCGCCCAGGAAAAAGTCCTGAATAACACCCGCGTGCTCCGTCATCCGCCCCCTCTGCAATTCTACAACCTCCTCTCACCATTTTTAGATAGCTAGGCGTTAATATTTGCGGACGCCTGGGTCCTAGACATTCTGTACAGGGGCTATGCCCTCGAATTCAAGGATCTTCCCATCACGGGATGTTTTACCCCCACCCAACCCTCACCCACCCTCCTCAACGAAGTACGCAACCTGCAATTCAAGGGGGCAATCTCTCCTGTAAAGGAAGAGGACTGGCCATATTGTTTTTTCTCCCGTTACTTTACAGTTCCAAAACCTGATGGCTCGTTAAGACCCATCCTCGACCTTCAAGCCCTTAACAAACACTTGGCTTACTGCAAGTTCTGCATGGTAACTCTTAACTCTATTTTGCCTTTGTTGTGTCAGGATATGTGGTTCGCCACAGTGGACCTGAAAAACGCCTATTTCCATGTTTCAATCCGGAAGAGTCACAGAAGATTTCTGGCCTTTGCCGTAGGACAGGACGTGTTCCACTACAATGTCCTCCCATTCGTCCTCAGCTCAGCCCCTCGGGTCTTCACGAAATGCATGGCTCCTGTGGTCACCTACCTACACCAAAAAGGGATATGACTATTTCCCTACCTCGACAACTGGCTCTTCATTGCGGATTAGCAGGATCAGCTACGGCTGGATGTCGACTTTGCCCTCAGACTCATGGAGTCATTGGGGCTAGTGATAAATTGGGAGAAGTCATCCCTCACCCCGACAAAACAGATAAAGTTTATCGGAGCCGTGCTCGACTCAGATCTTTGTTTGGCGTACCTCCCTCAGGACCGATTCCAGGCAAGGAGAAGAGTTCAAGCTTGAGACATCCAAATAGCACTGGGACACATGGTTTTGACAATGTTTGTCACACCATTGGCAAGGCTTCGTCCTCTACAGTCATGGTTCCTCTCCGTATTCAATCCGATAAAAGACAATCCCAACAAGTGGCTTTTGATACCGAGGTCGGTTTCGAAGACTCTGCTTTGGTGGGTAGACTCCGACAACGTATGCTCCGGAATGGCTTTCACCCGTCCGCAGCCACAAATCACCCTAACCACAGATGCTTCCCTAGAGGGCTGGGGGGCACACACCAAAGACCTAACTGTGAAACACAGATGGACGGAGGCCCAGAAACAGCTCCATATAAACATCTTGGAGATGCTTGTGGTACAGAAAGCTTTGAAGGCTTTCGAGACGAGTGTAGAAGGCAAGGTGGTCCTTCTATTGACAGACAATACAACTGTCATGTATTATATGAACAAGCAAGGAGGCACGAGATCGTCAAACCTTCTGCATCTGACTCTAGAGATTTGGGACTGGTGCGTTTCGAGAAACATGACCCTGCAAGCAATACACTTACCTGGAGAGGACAACACATTAGCGGACCAGCTCAGCAGGTCCCCCAGATCGTGTCACGAATGGAGGCTCCACCCAGAAACGGTGTCGGACTTGTTCCACAGATTGGGAGCTCCCGAGATAGACCTCTTTGCATTCCAGGACAATGCACATTGTGGAAAGTTTTGCTCCCGTTTCAAAACTCCAACCTCCCTAGGAGATGCCTTCCTATTCAGGTGGACAGGAAGTTTGTTTTACGCCTTCCCTCCGTTCCCATTGATCACGAGGGTCATAGCCAAGATAGCCCAGGACTGAGGCAGAGCAATCCTAATAACACCGCGGTGGCCGACACAGTCATGGCTGCCTTCTCTTCTGCACCTGTCGAACTGGACATATCTCTGCCTGGAGTACAGACTGGACCTGCTCACCCTACAACAGGGCCAGATTCGGCATCCCGAACTGGACAACCTTCTCCTGGTGGCCTGGAGAATCCAAAACTAGATGGTGTCTCTTCCCCGGTCCGCAGGGTCATATTGGCAGCCTACAAGCCGACAACCAAAAAGTCTTATGATACCAAGTGGAAAAAGTTTGCTGAGTTTTTAGCATCCTGAGGGTTGTCCCCGTCTCGGGTGTCCACCTCGACGGTATTGGAGTTCCTTATCACCCTGGTTCAAGCAGGTCTGTGTTTAAGTTCCATAAAGTGTTATTTGTCTGCCATCTGTGCCCACTATTATTTTGATGGCAAACCCTCCTTCTTTAGGGACCCTCTAGTTAAGAGCTTCCTAAAAGGGCTTAACAACCTTTATCCTCCAGTCTCTGTTCCCGTCCCTGCCTGGAGTCTAGATATAGTGTTGGGCTCACTGATGCTGAAGCCGTTTGAACCTATGGCAACCTCCAATTTGAGGTTGGTAACTTGGAAAACTGCCTTTCTGGTTGCCATTACTTCGGCTAGATGGGCAGGTGAGTTGTGTGCTTTGAGAAGGGACCAACCATTCATTAGATTTCACACTGGTAAGGTTGTTCTCCGTACTGACATTTCTTTTTTGCCAAAAGTGGTCTCTTCATTTCATATGTGTCAGGACATTGTGCTCCCGACCCTGGCCTCCAACCCGACTAACCCGAGCGTCGATTTCATACCCTGGATGTATGCAGAGCCCTTGCCTTTTATCTTGATAGAACTAAAGACTCCAGCAGGTCTGAAAGACTGTTTCAGTGCTACTCGGAACCGAAAAAGGGCCTGCCGGTGTTGATGCAGAGGTTTTCCAAATGGATAGTCGGAACTATAAAGCTCTGCTATGAAGTATCGTGCATGGCTCCTCGGCCAGGGTCAGGGCACATGAAACAAGGGCGGTAGCAACATCCTCCGCCTTTTGGTGTGGCCTTGGAGGATGTTTGTAAGGCTGCTGTCTGGTCCCAACCATTTTCATTTGTCAAACATTATAGGCTGGACACTAGAGCCAGACAGGATGCAGCCTTTGGAAGAGCAGTGTTGGTTTCTGGGCTGCATTAAGATAAATTGTACAGTACTGCGCTTCCTTTTGTTCAAGTTTACGTCTATGTTGAAATGAAATACTGTGCAATGGTACCTATTAATACCCTACGGGTTTACAGTACATTCTGGTTAATTGGAATAATGATGGTTTATGTTTAAGTTCTCCTATGTCATAAGCTTCTGTGGAGTGCAGATAACACTTATGAGATCCTCCAAGGGATATGATTATGTATGTTGTTAATTAAATCCATAGCATCTGGAATTGAAAGCTGAGATGTATGATTATATTATCTGGCATTCAAAGTTGATAATTCTGCTCCTTATTATGCCTACTTGAAGCTACCTTAGGGGGAAGAGTTTCTATGTATGTATTGCTCCATAACAACTGCTTTCATGATTCTTTGGTATATGATCAATGTCCACACAATTTGCATTGAGATAATACCTTTATTGGATTTATGGATAAAATTACATTTAGAAAATGGAAATATCAGAAGTTGCTGTTTCAGTAACAATACTGGTAACAAGTTTGATACGGATGTCTATAATGGTGAGATTGTTCAATAAATCTTAATAGTTCACTTACATGGATCTCTGGACACTCCCTCCGCCTGTACTAAGCTTGATAAGCTACCCATTTTTATGATTCGCAGAGACCACGAAGAAGGACAGGTTGCTTACCTGTAACTGTATTTCTTCGAGTGGTCTTCTGCGAATACATACAAATCCTGCCCAACCTCCCCTCAGTGTCCCGCTAGTAAGGTGCTCCATAGTCGCTTTACACGGCGAAAAAGATATGGAACTGAGGGAAAAGAGCGGGAACGGGGCTTATATAGGGATGGGCGGAGCTACCGCCAAAAAGTTGCAATTCAAGATCTGCCTAGCGATTCGAGAAGTTTCCGAGCTGCACTGCGCATGCGCAGAAGAACCCATTTGTATGTATTCGCAGAAGACCACTCGAAGAAATACTGTAAGCACCCTGTCCTTCTCTGTGTTGAATTTCATTTTGTTAGCTTTGGCCCAACTTTCTAGTCCATTCAGGTCATTTTGAATTTTGATCCTGTCCTCTGGGGTATTAGCTACTCCTTCTAATTTGGTGACGTCTGCAAATTTGATAACTATGCCACCAATTCTGTCATCCAAGTCATTGATAAAGATGTTGAATGGCACTGGGCCCAGAACAGAACCCTGTGGGACTCCACTGGTCACTTCTTTCCAGGTTGAAAAGGAGCCATTGTTGAGCACCCTTTGGGTTCGGCCAGTCAACCTATTACAAATCCCTGTAACAGTTACCTTATCTAGCCCACATTTTTCAAGCTTGTTTGCAAAAATGTCATGGTAGTGATAATAATAATAATAATAATAATAATAATAATTTATTTGTATTTCCTGCCTCCCCCTATGGATCGAGGCGGGATTCCGACCTTTACATGCAATACAATCAGTCATAAAATCACAATACAGTGGTCCCCCGGATTACGAAGGTAATCCGTTCCGGATTACCTTTCGTAACCCGGAAGCTTTCGTTTCCCGGGGGACCGCTATTTTAAACAGACCGCGCGGCCATTTAAAGGGGCCGCGCGGCTTTTTTCCTTTCGGATCCCGGGGGATCTTTCGGATCCCGGGGGATACAATGCCGGTCCAACGCCTTTCGGATCCCGGGGTTTTTGTAACTCGGGGGATTCGTAAGGCGGGGGACCACTGTATATCAATTTACAGTTAAAATTAATTAAGATTAAATTACTTAAACATTCTATACATTATTACATAGAGAAGTCAGTTACCCAGCATTAGATGAGCAGAACTGTGCATGTCTCTACAATGTTAGGAGCAAACGTTGATGGAAGGTTCATATAAGATCGGTCGGGTAAGCCCGCTGGAAGAGATCCATCTTCAGCACCTTCTTAAAGGCCCCTAAGGTGGACATGAGGCGGATCTCTTCCGGCAGGTCATTCCACAGTTTCAGGGCCACGGCTGAGAATGCGCTATGGGAAGTCGACACCAGTCTCGTGTGGGTATAGACTAGCAGGTTCTTCCCTGATGTTCTGAGGGTGCGGGGCGGATTATGTAGGGAGAGGCGTTCCCTCAAGTAACCCAGGCCCAAGCCATGTAGGGCTTTAAAGGTAGCGACCAACACTTTGTATTGCGCCCGGAAGCTGATTGGCAGCCAGTGTAAAGATTTTAAAATTGGGGTGATGTGATCCATCCTAGAGGTCCCCGTAATCAGTCTGGCTGCTGCATTCTGGATCAGTTGAAGCTTCCAAACCTGGTAAAAGGTAGCCCTATGCAGAGCGTGTTACAGAAATCTAAATGAGAGGTTATCAGTGCATGTACTACAGCTTCAAGGTCTTTTTTGCCCAGGTAGGGGTGCGGTCGGCGTTTCAGCCAAAGCTGATACCAAGCACTCCTGGCAGTCCCCTCCACCTGAGATGTCAGTTGTAGAGACGAGTCCAGAAGTACACCCAGGCTGCGAACCTTGTTCTTTAGGGGAAGTGTGACCCCGTCCAAGACTGGTTGATAAATCTCCATCCCTGGGCTAGTCTGTTTTCTCTGGATTCAACCTGAGCTTGTTTTCCCTCATCCAGCCCATTTCCAACTCCAGGCAGGCATTCAGAGGAGAGATGCCATTTTTAGTCACTGCAACAGTCAGAGACATTGGAGTTTATCACATGGGAGGAATTTCTCTCAATTGCGAATGGAGCCATTTGCTAGTTTAGCGAAATTACGTGAAATCTGATTGCATTCAGAATGCATTCAGAATGACTTACCATTTCACGAAAATGACCCCCCATCGCCCAAAATTGCGTGAGATACTCTAATACGCAATAACATGAAAACCCATGATTGCGTTCAGATTGCCATTGCATTATACCCCCAAATTCTGTCGTATGATAAACTCCATAGAGAAATAAATTTGGGAGTCATCAGCGTACTGATAACACCGCACCCCACGTCTCCGGATGATCTCTCCCAGCGGCTTTGTGTAAATGTTAAATAGCATGGGAGACAGGATGGCGCCTTGAGGGATGCCAGATGTCAGTTCCTTTTTACAAGAGCAACTGTCTCCCAGCTTCACCATCTGGAATCTACCTGAGATAGGAATGGAGCCACTGGAGTGCAGTACCTCCAATACCTAGTTCCCTCAGGCGTTCCAGAAGGATACCATGGTCGATGGTATCGAAGGCCGCTGAGATGTCCAAGAACACCAACAGGGTCACACTTCCCCTGTCGATACCCAGACAGAAATATCCACAGCATTCCCTCCATCTACCAAGCGGGTCATTTTATATATATATATATATATATATATATATATATAAAGGGATCAGATTTGTCTGGCATGACTTGTTTCTCTGAAACCCATATTGACTTTTTGTGGTTATGGCATTGCCTTCTAAATGTTCACAGACTCTCTGTTTAATGATCTGCTCCAGAATCTTTCCTGGAATTGATGTCAGGCTAACTGGACGATAATCGTTGGGATCCTCTTTTCCCCCCTTTTTGAAGATCGGGATGTTTGTCCTCCTCCAGTCTGCTGGGACTTCTCCTGTTCTCCAAGATTTCTCAAAGATTATTGCCAATGGCTCCGATATTACATTTGCCAGTTCTTTTAATACCCTTGGATGTAGTTTATCTGGTCCTGGAGACTTGTATTCATTTAGATTAACCAGGTATTCCTGTACTGTGTCTTTACTTATTCTGTGCTGAAATTCCTCTATTCGGTCCTCAGCTCCATTATCCTCAGCTTGAGCACCTTTTGCCTTTTCTGAGAAGACTGAAGCAAAGAAGGTGTTGAGTAATTCTGCTTTTTTCTCTGTCCCGTTAGCATTTTGACATCTCCTCCACACAGTGGCCCTACCATTTCCTTCTTCTTCCTTTTGCTGCGGACATATATATAAAAAAAGCCCTTTTTATTGTTCTTAACCTCTCTAGTTAATTCTGTGCTTTAGCTTTTCTTTTTCCCTACACGTGCTGGCTATTTGTTTGAATTCCTCTTTGGCGATTTTCCCATTTTTCGATTTCTTATACATGCTCCGTTTAAAACTTAGCTCAGTTGAAAGTTTCTTAGTCATCCATCCTGGTTTCTTGAGACATCTCCCATTTTTCTTCCTCATTGGAACTGTTTGAAATTGTGCTATCAGTACCGGTATCTTCCTTTTGAGGAACTCCTTTCCATCTTCAAGTCCCTTCTCTTTTAGTATTCCTGACAATGGGATCACCCCCAGTATTTCTCTCAGTTTACTAAAATCAGCTTTCCTATAAGTCCTGAGTGCGTTTCTGACTATGCCTGGCTTCTCCTTTCCACTGTATAACAAACTCCAGGAGAACATGGTCACTCCCACCTAAGAATCCAACCACTTAAACCCCATTAACTAGGCCATCCCTGTTGGTTAAGATCAGATCCAAAATAGCTGACTCTCTTGTTGCCTTTTCCACCTTTTGGACAATGAAATTGTCTTCCAGGCAAGTGAGGAATTTACTTGAGGATTTTGCCGAGTTTGAATTCCAGAAAGTATCAGGATAGTTGAAGTCATCTATCACTACTATATTTCTCCTGAGTGTGTGATTATCTGTTCTAGAAAGGCACCATCCAGTTCCTCTGCCTGAGTTGGGGGTCTGTAGTAGACTCCCACAGTATCATCCCTGTTGTTTCCTTCTCCTTTAATTTTTATCGAGATACTCTCCACCTGGCTTCCAGTATTGATGTCCTGGATCTCTTCGCTGGTGTAAATATCCCTGACATATAATACTAATCCCGCTCCTTTCCTGTTTGGCCTGTTTCTCTTTAAAAAGGTATACACCTCTATTTCTACATTCCAATCATGAGACGCATCCCACCAGGTTTCAGTGATGCCTATCATATTTCCCTTGTTGTGCTAGGAGTTCAAGTTCATCTTGCTTATTTCCCATGCTGTGTGCATTAGTGTAGCGACAGCTAAGACCATGTGTCCCCTGTCCTTGCTGCTGGTGCACATTTTTTTGCTTCCTACTGTTGGGTCCTTGCCCTGTTTGCTTTTAGTACCACTTCCTTTGAATTGTTGTGTTGCAGGATTGCAAAGAGACTGTTTTTGTTTATTTGTCATAAAGCAACTAAGTAAAGACAAGGGAAACTGCCGGTGAATATTACTGAGCACAATATATCAGCTATAGCTGAAGGGAGGAAGTGATTACTTCTTCTCAACTAAGAAGTGGAATCACGGGGCTAGAATATCTCCTCAAAGTAAGATTACAACACAAACGGATACTAGAGCTAAAAAGGTAAATATGGTCTCAAAAAAATCAAACAAGAGGTTCTATAGAGATAGTGAGTAAGCAAATGGACATAAGCACTATAATTTTAAAGGAACTAAGGGAATTTAAACAAAGCTTTTGGGCAGAGATCAAGAAGCTGTAGGATACTAGAGAAGAGATCAGAAATAAGTGGACTGCCTGAAAAAATTGACATATTAAATAAATACTGGAAGTTAAAAAAGAAGTCAAGGAGACAACAACAAAGACAGAAAAATTAAATTAAAAAATTGAGATTCAGAAAATCCAGAAATAGGAAGGACAGATTTTGTTAAATCAAGAGAAAAGATAGAGAGAAAAAGCCATTAAAATCAGAGGGTTGCCAGAAACAGAAGACAAACATTTATATGAAAGAATAATTCCTGCACTGGCTGATTATTTGGATATCTCGCAAGAGTTGGTAGATCTTCAAGTTGATAAATTATTGAGAATTAATTCTAAGCTTGTCTCCTCGTTTTTGGGTCGGTGAGGGAACTTAAAACCATACCACGCTGGCTCTCTAGGTCCTTTGCCTATTAATATTCCAGGCTAACCCAGCTATGTGTCTGGATTAATAGAGATGTGCCCAGAAGTAGCCATGTTGGCCACATGTTGCGTCTGTGTCTTGTGTGCCTTTGTTTCTGACTTATGGCAACCTTAAGAAAACCCTGTCACAGACTTTTCTTGGCAAGTTTTATTTAGAGGAGGTTTGCCATTGCCCTCCCCTGAAGCTGAGAAAGTGTGACTCTCCCAAGGTCACCCAGTAGATTGTGCAGAAGATGATATGTTTATTTATTTATGGTATTTAGCCCTAATGGCTCTCAGAGCGACTTACAATTGTAATTTTTCATTAGACGATTCCCTGCCCTCGGGCGTACAGTCTAAAAAAAATGACACAAAAGGAGAAGGGAAAAGTGGTGGGGAAGGAGATCAGGTCCAGCATTTCTTCTTTCCCTCTAAGGCCTGGACAAGGCAGATGGACTGGAGGGAGGACTCTTCTTCTTAACCAAGGCCAGGCCTGATGACGTTGGGCCTGTCTTTTCGTTCCCTCCAGGCCAGAAGATGACAGTTGGCAAGGAGGGTCAGGGCTCTTCTTCTTAACTGAGGCCAGGCCCAATGGAGCTGAGCCTGCATCTTTCCCTCCATGGTCAGATAGCACCAAGATATCAGCAACAGTTGTGTGTTGTGTGCCTTGAAGTCATTTTCAATCCTATCGTGGGTTTTTTTTCCTGGCAAGACTGATTTAGAGGTTTGCCATGGCCTTCCCCTGAAGCTGAGAAAGTATGACTCTCCCAAGGTCACCTGGTGGACTGTGCAGAAGGGGAATCAAGTGCCATTCAGGATTTGAATCATATAGAATTATAGAATCATAGAGTTTGAAGAGATCCCAAGGGCCATCCACTCCGACCCCATTCTGCCATGCAGGAACTCTTCATCAAAGCATCCCCGACAGATGGCCATCCAGCCTCTGCTTAAAGACTCAAGGAAGGAGTTCTTTCTAGGAATCTCTGGGTCCTCCAGCATGTCTCTGTTGTCACCCTCTGCCAAAAGTCACACTGGAGGACCTAGAGATTCCTAGAGACAACACTTCTTTAGGCATTTGTAGGTCTTCCAGCACAATTTCATGGCCAGCTTCTGGAGGATCTTGACCACAGAATTGCTCTGGAGGACCTAGAGATTCCTAGAGAGATGTTCTCTCCGGTAAAAAAGATAGTGGGGTTTTATTTGTGGTTTCCTCACTTTCACGGACATCTTGTGCCCCTAACCCCAGCGAATGTGGAGGGACCACTGTACAGTCAGCCCTCTACATTTGCAGTTTTGACTTTTATGGATTTGATTGATGTGGAGTCGAAGGCTTTCATGGCCGGCATCCATAGATTTTTGTGGAGCTTTCGGGCTATGTGGCCATGTTCTAGAAGAGTTCCTTTTTGATGTTTCATCACCATCTGTGGCTGGCATCTTCAGAGCATGAGAGCCTGGAAAAGGATTGGAGGTATATATCCTGTCTGACCCTGGGAAGGACGGAGTAATTTGCAAATGTATTGTTCTGTTGCTAATGGCAGTCCTCAGGGTGGGAGGATATGCAAAGAAGGATTAATGTCTGCTAATTGGTGCTCATTGTCTGCTGGGAATCCCCTGGCCTTAGGCTGTTTCTCATTTGCGTAGGTTGAGTCTTGACCTTGCTGTCCTTCAGGACAGGTAGCCAAGCCTTGTTTACCCTCAGGGTTTCCTCTTTCCTCTTGAAGTTGTCCAAGTGTTTATGGATGTCAATGGCTTCCCTGTGCATTCTCACATGGTAGATGTCAGCATGGTGCAGAATTTCGGTGCTTTCAAACAGCATTTTATGCCCAGGATGGTTCATAGCATGTTCTGCTCCTGCTGATTTTTCCTGTTGACCCAGTCTGTGGTGTCTCTCATGTTCCTTGATTCGTGTCTGCACACTGCGTTTGGTGGTCCTATCACTATTTGAAGCAAATAGTGATAGGAAATTTGCACTGATCTTTTTGGATCTAGAAAAAGCGTTCGACAGCCTTGACCGGGAAATCATTATTAGAACTCTATCAAGAATAAAACTGGTCAGAAATTTACAAATTGGATAAGATCAATCTATAGAAAGCAAACAGTGAGAGTGATTGTTAATGATCAAAGAACGGATGTTATTCCATTATATAGAGGTACCAGACAAGGCTGTCCCATATCGTCATTGCTGTTTATTCTTGTTCTGGAAACTTAGTTAATTAATATAAGACATGAGGAAAACATTAAAGGTGTTAAGGTCAAAGGAGAATGCCTAAAGGTTAGAGCCTATGCCGATGACCTTGTGATAACACTCGAGGATCCTGTAGAAAGTTTAAATAGTTTAATCAATCATCTAAAATCTTTTGAAATGGTCTCAGGTTTAAAAATCAATATAGAAAAATCAGCAGCTATTACAAAAAACATGAAGCAGGAGGAACAAGCTACACTAATGGCCAGATCTGGTATAAATATTTGTAAAAAGGTCAAATACCTAGGTATAACCTTAACAAACAACAATGCAAAACTGTTTAAAAATAATTATCAAAAGAAATGGACTGAAATTCAAAATGACATTAAAAAAATGGTCAGAAATCAATCTTTCCCTATTTGGAAGAATAGCCGCCGTTAAAATGATGGTTATTCCGAAACTGTTATATTTGTTCCAAGGTATGCCTATTGTTAAAAATGGAAAAATCTTGAAAGAATGGCAAAAACAGCACAATTTGTCTGGGCAGGCAAGCGGCCGAGAATTAAGCAGAAAATTCTTTGTGATGCTAAAGAAAGAGGCGGTTTGACCTTCCCTGTGATAAGTTTGTATTATGAGGCGAGTTTTATTATCTGTTTGAAAGATTGGATGACCTTGAATGATAAAAAACTTCTAAAGTTAGAAAGTACGGATATCAGATTCGGATGGCATGGGTTTATGTTCTACGAAAAAATTAAGGCAAATAGTAGGTTTAATAACCACTTTATTCGAGCTTCGTTATTCCGGACATGGAATAAATACAAAAAAAGAATCTCACCAAAAATTCCGACGTGGCTGTCCCTACATGAGGCCTTATACAGTGTAGACCCCAAAAGAGAAGAGATCTGGATTAGATACAGTGACTTGTTAGATGAAAATAGGGAAATTAAATCTTATGAAACCCTAAAAGAAGAAAATTGGAATATAAACTGGTTCCTTTATAGACAACTCCTTGAAAGATATAGAATAGATAAAAAGCAAATAGGCTTCGCCAACTCCAATACCGAGATGGAAAACATTATCTTGCACTCAGACCAAAAAGCACTTTCTAAAGTTTATTAAAAACTACTAGAATGGTATACTGAGGAAGAAATAATAAAAGAAGCAATGATTAAATGGGCACAGAATTGTGGTAGGGTAATAGAGTTGAATCAATGGGAAAAAGCGTGGAACAAAAGAATGAAATATTCTATGTGTCAGGATATCAAAGAGAATTATTATAAGATCTTGTATAGATGGCATCTTTCACCGCATAAAATAGCCAGATTGTACAACACCGCTAATGATAAATGTTGGAGATGCCAAAACGAAGTAGGAACCTTTTTTCATTTATGGTGGTCATGTGGTAAGGCCAAAATATTTTGGAAACAAATACAAAAAGAAATACAAAATATATTAGGAATAATGTTAGATTTCAGACCGGAAGTAATGCTGTTGAATATGTTGGAAGACGAAGACGAGAAAAAATATGGTAAAACTATATTCTATATGTTGACAGCAGCGAGAATAGTTTTTGCAAGATCATGGAAATCAGATAGAATAATCAATCTGGAAGAATGGTGGTTTAAAATATATGACATGATGGAATTAGATTTAATATCGGATAAATTGAGAAATGAGAGCAAGAGTAAATGGAGAGAAGGATGGGAAAAGGTCTGGAAATATATGGAAAAGACATGGGGAAAGGAGGCAAATATAGGAAGGAGAACTAATGTTGTTGTTTGAACTCATAATGGAAATAATACCTAAGAAGAAAGACGGGAAAACTAATGATTGTTATGAACTTTAGATGCTAAACAGTCCGGCCAGAGAGAGGAGAAGGAGAGGAGCTGCTTGGCAGCCATTTTGGGACCGTGTGCTTGAGACCGTGTGCTTGTTGCTGAAGGGGAGGAGCTTCTGTGAGTCACATCTGTGAGTCACAAGGGGGCGGAGCTAGCAGACTAGCTTTATATACCACCTTCCAGAGCCTTCCAGAACAGTCCGGCCAGAGAGAGGAGAAGGAGAGGAGCTGCTTGGCAGCCATTTTGGGACCGTGTGCTTGAATTTTAGTTTTCTTTAACTGAACAACTCTGCTCAAGTGGCATTAGGTTAGAATCAGATATTGAAACAGAACCTTCCCTTTAAGTGTAAGATAGCAGCCAGTACTTACCCCTAAAGAAGTATTCCCAGTAGATTGACTGTTATATTTATTACTAAAGACTTTGCAGTATGGACAACGAGGGATCTGCCACAGTCACCTGCAACTCTTGTGGGATGTTTCTCTTCTTGCCTACAGTAGTGGAGAACTTCACATGCACCAAGTGCAAGTTGGTAGCACTCTTGGAGGAGAAAGTGCAGCAGCTGGAGTCCAGAGTAGCTACACTTCAGCAGATTAGGGAACAAGAGGATTTCCTGGACACAATAGAACTAACCATCTTGGATGAGTACCATGCAGAGGAAGATGCTAGGGTGGAAGAGGTCACTTGCCAAACAGAGGAGGCAGACAGCTGGAGGAATGTCACAAAGAGTAGTAAACCAAGAAGGAATTGTTCGGGGAGCTTGCAGCTAGAGAATCGATTCGAAGCTCTTTCCCTTATCAAGGAGGATGAAGAAGAGCAGCATGGACAGACTTCAGGGACAGAGCAAGGGAGCCTGAGAGTCCCACCCGAGGGAACAGTCGCTGCTAAGCCTCGGAGGAGGCGTGTGGTCGTAGTGGGGGACTCCTTGCTGAGGGGTACAGAAGCAGTGATTTGTAGGCCTGACAAGATGTCTCGAGAGGTGTGCTGTCTTCCAGGTGCAAAGATCCGGGATGTGACAGAGAGGCTGACAAGACTGGTCAAGCCTACTGACCAATACCCCTTCCTTTTGGTCCACGTGGGAACTAATGATACTGCAAGACACAGCATTCAGAACATCAAAAGGGATTACGAGGCGCTTGGTAGGAAGCTGAAAGGAATGGATGTACAGGTTGTCATCTCGTCTCTTCTGCCAGTTGAAGGGCATGGTCCAGGAAGGGAGAGGAAAATAGCAGAGGTGAACAACTGGCTTCGCAGATGGTGCCGCCGAGAAGGATTTGGATTCTTGGATCATGGGCTGCGGTTCCATGAGGAGGGACTTCTTGCAACAGACGGGTTGCATCTCACGCCAGTTGGAAGAAATGTTTTTGCCAACAGTCTCAAGAACTTGATCAGGAGAGCTTTAAACTGAGTTCCGAGGGGAAGGGAGACAATATTAAGGAACACAAAAGGGATGACGTAAATAGTCAAACTGACATAGAGGAAACAAGGCAAACAGTGCAAGGACCCAACAGTGGGAGGCAAAAAAACTTGCACAGGCAGCAAGTAAAAGGGAACCATGGTCTGCGATGTCTCTACACTAATGCACAGAGCATGGGAAATAAGCAAGATGAACTCGAACTCCTAGTACAACAAGGCAAATATGATATAATAGGCATCACTGAAACCTGGTGGGATGAGTCTCATGATTGGAATGTGGAAATAGAGGGGTATAACCTTATCAAGAGAAATAGGCCAAACAGGAAAGGAGGAGGAATAGCACTATATGTCAGAGATATTTACACCAGTGAAGAGATCCTGGACATCAATCATGGAAGCCAGGTGGAGAGCATCTGGATAAGAATTAAAGGGGAGGGAAACAACAAGGGTGTTACGGTGGGAGTCTACTACAGACCCCCAAGTCAGACTGAGGAATTGGATGATATCTTTCTAGAACAGATGACCACACAGTCAGAAAAGAGAGATGTAGTAGTGATAGGCGACTTCAACTATCCTGATATTTGCTGGAAGTCTAACTCAGCAAAATCCTCAAGGTCTAGCAAATTCCTCACTTGCCTGGAAGACAATTTCATGGTCCAAAAGGTGGAAGAGGCAACAAGGGGGTCAGCTATTTTAGATCTGATCCTAACCAACAAGGAGGACTTGGTTAATGGGGTGCAAGTGGTGGGATCATTAGGTGGAAGTGACCATGTTCTCCTGGAGTTTGTAATACAGTGGAAAGGAGAAGCCAGGCAGAGTCAGACACGCATCCTAGACTTTAGGAGAGCGGATTTCAGTAAACTTAGAGAAGTATTGAGGGCGATTCCATGGTCAGAAATACTAAAAGATAAAGGAGTTCAGGACGGATGGGACTTTCTCAAAAGGGAGATACTGAAGGCACAATTTCAAACAGTTCCAGTGAGAAAGAAAAACGGGAGGTGTCTCAAGAAACCAGGATGGATGACTAAGGAACTTTCAACCGAGCTAAGTTTGAAACGGAACATGTATAAGAAATGGAAAAAGGGGGAAATCACGAAAAAGGAATTCAAAGAAATAGCAGGCATGTGTAGGGGTAAAGTCAGAAAAGCTAAAGCGCAGAATGAACTCAGGCTTGCTAGAGAGGTTAAGAACAATAAAAAGGGCTTTTTTGGATATGTCCGCAGCAAGAGGAAGAAGAAGGAAACGGTAGGGCCACTGCGTGGAGAAGATGGCAAAATGCTAACAGGGGACAGAGAAAAGGCAGAATTACTCAACACCTTCTTTGCCTCAGTCTTCTCAGAAAAGGCAAAGGGTGCTCAACCTGAGGATAATGGAGCAGAGAACAGAATTGGGGAATTTCAGCACAGAATAAGTAAAGAGATAGTAGAGGAACACCTTGTTAATCTAAATGAATTTAAGTCTCCGGGACCAGATGAACTCCATCCAAGGGTATTAAAAGAACTGGCAAAAGTAATATCAGAGCCATTGGCAATCATATTTGAAAACTCCTGGAGAACAGGAGAGATCCCAGCAGACTGGCGAAGGGCAAACGTTGTCCCCATCTTCAAAAAGGGGAAAAAAGAGGATCCCAACAATTATCGTCCAGTTAGTCTGACATCAGTTCTAGGAAAGATTCTGGAGCAGATCATTAAACAGAGAGTCTGTGAACATCTAGATGGCAATGCCATAATCACAAAAACTCAACACGGGTTTCAGAGAAACAAGTCATGCCAGACAAATCTAATCTCTTTCTTTGATAAAATTACCAGCTTGGTAGATGAAGGGAATGCTGTGGATATAGTATATCTTGATTTCAGTAAGGCCTTTGACAAGGTTCCCCATGACATTCTTGCAAACAAGCTTGTAAAATGTGGGCTAGACAAAGGAACTGTTAAATGGATCTGTAATTGGTTGAATGGCCGAACCCAAAGGGTGCTCAACAATGGCTCCTTTTCATCCTGGAGAGAAGTGACCAGTGGGGTCCCACAGGGCTCTGTCCTCGGCCCAGTGCTATTCAACATCTTTATCAATGACCTGGATGACAGAATTGGGAGCATACTTATCAAATTTGCAGATGACACCAAATTAGGGGGAATAGCTAATACCCCAGAGGACAGGATCAAGATTCAAAATGACCTGAATAGACTAGAAAGCTGGGCCAAAGCTAACAAAATGAAATTCAATACAGAGAAATGTAAGGTATTGCACTTAGGGCGGAAAAATAAAATGCACAGATATAGGATGGGTGACACCTGGCTGAATGAAACTACGTGTGAAAGGGATCTAGGAGTCCAAATAGACCACAAGTTGAACATGAGTGAACAGTGTGATGCGGCAGCTAAAAAGGCCAATGCTATTTTGGGCTGCATTAATAGAAGTATAGTGTCTAGATCAAGAGAAGTAATAGTGCCACTGTATTCTGCTTTGGTCAGGCCCCACCTAGAATATTGTGTCCAGTTCTGGGCGCCACAATTCAGAAAGGACATTGAGAAACTGGAGTGTGTCCAAAGGAGGGCGACAAAAATGGTGAAGGGTCTGGAAACCATGCCCTATGAGGAACGACTTAGGGAGCTGGGGATGTTTAGCCTGGAGAAAAGAAGGTTAAGAGGTGATATGATAGCCCTGTTTAAATATTTGAAAGGATGTCATATTGAGGAGGGAGCAAGCTTGTTTTCTGCTGCTCCAGAGAACAGGACCCGGAACAATGGATGCAAGATACAGGAAAAGAGATTCCACCTGAACATTAGGAAGAACTTCCTGACAGTAAGGGCTGTTCGACAGTGGAACGCACTTCCTCGGAAGGTGATAGAGTCTCCTTCCTTGGAGGTCTTTAAACAGAGGCTGGATGGCCATCTGTCAGGGGTGCTTTGATTTGGATTTCCTGCATAGCAGGGGGTTGGACTGGATGGCCCTAGTGGTCTCTTCCAACTCTATGATTCTATGATTCTATGATTCTATGATTCTAAAGAAAAAGAAATTGGGGAAAGTGTGACGTAACACAAAGAGAAAGAATAATAGGAAAATATAGGTAACTCCTATTTAAAGTAACTGCTCTCTTTTTCTTTTACGTAAGGTGCTAAATACAAATTAAAATAATCGAAGTAAGCAGCAAAATTTGAATTTAGCACATTATAGCACCAGATATGGAAGCTACTTTTTGTTGAAGAAATTAGGGTGGGAGGCAAGGAAATAACAATGATACAATGACTGAACAGTGTCACATATAACAGAAGATGTATGTTAATAAGCTTTGGATCTCTTGGTAAGGAAAGGGAAAGGAAGTGGTTTAAAATAGATTTATATGGAAACCACGAATACACATATAGAAGGGATGGGGGGGTAAGGGAACAATACAAATGTATATGTGTGTTGTATGAAATGAAGAAAACGAATGATCTGAATGAACTGTTTGTATGTACAAAAACTGAATAAAAATTATTTTTAAAAAAACCCCTCAATACCGCTTTATGAGTGTCCCAAATAATTTCAGGATTAGTTTGAGAAGAGATGTTGAGTTCAAAATAGCTTGATAAAAGATTTTCTGCTTCTTTAATTATTTTTGTTTTTGTTTTTTTCAGTAATAAATAAGTTTCCAACTCCAATTTCTCTGGGTTTTTTTAAATCTAAGCCCATTTCAATTGGACAGTTGTCTGAAAGCCAATATGTTTTTCCTCCTAAGTCAGCTACTTTTGCAAGCACTGTTGCCTAAATCAAGCATAAGTCAATTCTCGCCCATGAATGGTGAGTTTCAGAAAAAATACGTGTATTTTTTTTCTTGTTTTTCATATTTAGCTCTCCAGGGGTCAATCAACACAAAGCAATCCATAGCTCAAAGAAAGAGCTGGGTAGTTTTCCTTGGGTTCTTTTTACTGTTTTTTTTTTTAAGCAAATCTATCGATATGTGGATCAATGACCCCATTGAAATCTCCCAAAAGAATTGGTGAATCAAATTGGATTTCTCCATTCTTTTTTAAAAAAATGTTTATTTTCACTGGGAGCATATACTCCCACAACTAATGTTTCTTTCTCCTGAGATGTCTGCTAAAGCTCAATATAGTGGACTTTAATATCTTTGAATGACTCAGATGGATTATATGTTCCATTGATGTATAATACTACACCTTTGTTTCTTTTATTATTTAAGGATGTAAAAAACTAATCCCAGTTATTTATTTTTCAAAAGATAACTATTCATTTTTTTTATCTTGACTTCTTGCAAGCAAATAAATCATAACAATACCTATGGATAAAGTCAAAGATCTTCTTCTTTTTATTTGTATTATATATGCCTTTAATGTTCCAAGAACCAAATCTAATCCCTTTACTTTTACTCATTGTCAATGGGGATGGTTGTATTTCTAATTAATAGAGCCCAGTTGATCAAGGTTCTATGGCTGATACACCTTCAAAAGATTGTACGTCCAAATCCGAGTAGTTTTGGAGTTTATATTGATGTCTAACTCGATTCCTTGCTTACTTATTACGTTAGTGGATTCATTCTCAAGGTTTAATCTTATATCAGGACCATTAGGGTTTATCTCATTTTTATTGTGGAAATCATCATTTTTATTGAGGAGTCACTCTGCCTGTAGGTCTGAAAGATCTGGAAGATCTTTGTCACTGGTCTTATTATTTCCATTTCTAGGACTTTGAGTTTTAGAGTCTTTTCGATGGGATGTCAGAATTACCGTGATTTTCTTTGCTTCCTTTCTAGAATTATATACTATATATTATATACTATAATTTTCTTCTTGTTAAACCAAAATTGTAATCATTCCAGTAATCTCCACCTATAACTAATTTCAAATTCTCTTAAATGCTTGGTGAGAATGGCATATTCCCTTCTAAGTCTCAAAAGTCTTTAAAGTCTTGAATTGTATGTTCTTTAATTTTTAATGGATAATCCCTTTGAATTTTCAGAAAGTGACCCCTGACCTGCTTTCGTAGAAAAAAAATGAAAAAACATCTCTAGGCAGATTCTTAATCAAGGCTAATTTAGACTCTGATCTGTACATTTTATCAATTTCCAACTAAAAAAGGGATTCATCTTTGTCTATAATAGTCAGCCATTATGGGAATTAGATCTCTATAGAGATCCTCTTCTTTGTCTTTGGGAATCCCTCTCAATTTAAGACATCCTTCCTTGGCTCTAATCTGGTTTAGAAATCTCTCTTCTCTTTGGCCATACTGTTCTTTAGCCATAGCCTTAATTTTGGATTTTATTTGGTCTTGTCTAGTTTCCATTTTAGCAACTTTATCTCTGACTTTTATGAAATCTTCTGATAATTTATCTACAGATTTCTCCTTTCTCCTATTTCCATTCTTAAATCATTCCTGATGTCTTTTTTTTAAAACCAGCCATTTCAGAAGTCAAGTTGTCAACCCTTTTCCCTAAATGATGACTTAATTTCCAAATCTCCTATATGATTGTCTGACTGTTGCCTTGCATCTTTGCTTAATCTGTACAAGATTTTCTACTTTGGGAAGCTTGATTTTTAGCAGTCTGGCTTCTTGTCGTAGACATGATCACTTCCAAATTTTAAACACAAGGTTTATTAATTCTAAATAATACAGAAATATATTGTTTTTAGATAAATTACAGATAAATTACAGATAAGATAAATTACAAATTGTAGAGTCAGGTATAAACAAATATAGGCAGAGGTAAGGATTTTTCTCATGAGAGAGGATATGAATTTTAACACAGATACTTTAGTGTCCACTCTTATATCGATTAAAAACTTGGAGTTCAAATAAAGTATTTCAACTTCTAGTCTTAAATATTCCCCAAAAGCAATATAAGAAACCAGTTTTCCCCAAGGAGTTAAACAAATCCTCAGTGAAAGTCAAAAGAAAATCAAGAAGGGGAAAAGTTTCTTGCTTGATTCGGAGCACTCTTGGGACTTCCTGCTATATTCAATAGATGTTTGTGAAACTTTTATTATTGTGTGTAGTTATTTTATATTTCAAATCTTTCTCAGCATTCCTTTATGGTCAGTTTTGTCCAATGAAGTGAATTCAGATTGTCCAACACAAGTTAGTCAAGATATCACAGTAAAACGATAAGCAAATATTTTCTGGGTCCTTTATCCAAGAGTTGAGTTAGAAGGATGACTTCTTCCTAAGTATAGTCAAGTTTGGGTCATCAAGCCTCCTATTTATTGGGAAGCTTTTTTTGTCTTTTTGTGGCCTCGGATCCAGCCCCAGGCCTGCTTCATATTACATCCCATTCTTTTCCAGGGGTTTTTAGATCGTAGAGTCATATCAGGATCAGGATCAGAGCACTCTTTCTTAGGAAGCTAGTGTGTGGCAGCCCCACAGCATGGCAAGCAAAGGATTTGGCAAAGGACGGAGGGCACACAGCTTACCCTATGGCCCCTCGGGCGTCTCTGTGTTGCACCCTCGGTGGTGCTGTGCTTTCCTGCTCGATGATATCTTTTCGGCCTCCCTCCTTGAATGACATGGCAGTCCTGCAATGGGGACTCACAGATCTCATCAAAATCGATTTGTTGTTTGAATTGGGGCCGCCTGCCATATGGCAAGGGGGGCTCCTTTCTCTTTAATTCTATTTGATCAACCTCCTTTTGATGTAAACGGGGGGGACTGTGGATCTGGACCGTGACTAGAACGGACTGTCCCATCTTCTCGGATGACCCATTAAAGGCCGTCAGCTCCTGAGCACCTGGGTCCCCGTTTTTTCCATTGCTGCTGCATTGCTCTGGAGGATACAGCTTTGCTTTCTCCATCCCATTAACCTTCACTGCCCCAAATTTCTTGGTGTGGGTCTTCTTCGTCTTTGCATCGAGGTCCAGGGCCATATGGACCCACCTTTCCTGCACAGTCATCCGAGGGAAGGCATGGAGGAGAGCACCTTGCTGATGTCGCTGGCTGCTGCCACACAGATGAGACAGAGAACACTCTGACCTCAGCTCCTGATGACCCATCTTCCAATTTTGCACCAAACTGGGAGAGAGAACTTTCCCCATTTGCTCCAATGTACCTCTGAGTGCAAGAAATGACTTCGCCAGCTTCTGGTAGGGTTGAAGTTCAGGGGAACTCTGAAAGCCTAGATGATGCGTCTTCATCTTTGCATTGAGGTCCAGGTTATCTATCCACCTCCCCTGCACAGTTATCTGAGGGAAGTCATGGAGGAGAGCATCTTGCTGATAGTGAAGATGAGGACAATGCGGCCAGCTGCTGCCACGCAGATGAGACACAGAACACTCTGACCGCAGCTCCTGATGGCCCATCTTCAAATTTTGCACGCAACTGGGAAAGAGAACTTTCCCCATTTGCTCCAATGTAACTCTGAGTGCAAGAAGTGACTTCTCCAGCTTCTGGCAGGGCTCAGCTTCAGTTAATGCTGTTGATTCCTGAGAGAAGACCTTTGCTTCCTGTGACTCACTTTCCTTCTCAGAGGACATGTGAGCTTGATAAGCAGTTGGATGCTCCCTTACCTCAGCAATGGCAGGTGATAAGGTTTTTCCATTGCTGCTGTATTGCTCTGGAGAATGCAGCTTTGCCTTCTCCATCCCACTGGTCTTCACTAGCCCCACTTTCTTGGTGTGGGTCTTCTTTGTCTTTTCATAGAAGTCCAGGGCCATATGGACCCACCTTTCCTGCACAGTCATCTGAGGGAAGATAAAGAGAAGAGCACCTTGTTGATGGTGAGGGTGGGGACAATGCGGCCAGCTGCTGCCAAACAGATGAGACGCAGAATACTCTGACCGCAGCTCCTGATGGCCCATCTTCAAATTTTGCACCCAACTGGGAGAGGGAACTTTCCGCATTTGCTCCAAAGTACCTCTGAGAGCAAGAAGTGACTTTGGATGAGTCCTGAAAGAACCTGAGGAGAGAGACAAGCACACATATATTGGTTGATTCTTTAACTAGCAAGAAACTAGCAGGAGACTAGCATGCCTATATAAAAAATTCCTTTTTGTAGGACAGGTCCCATAATTCCTCCTCCACTGGGGCTATGAACATGATGGCTGATGGATTATCTGAGTAATAGTTCAAAATGTAACTTTTCCAAGTACTGTGCTACAGCAGTACTCTAATGGATGCAGGGTGAGCTCCCAGTAAAGAGACAATTGGATGAACAGGAGTGTTTATGTAGAGTTTAGAAAGCTGTGTTTTTTAGAAAGCATATCATTCTTGCTATTCATTGCTGTATCTGAGAATT